>JAVGWX010000013.1:9804120-9979120 GCA_036924085.1 Ariolimax columbianus
TATAATAAGTATTTAACGTTAGTGTCCAATTTTGACATTGGTATCATAGTGTCTGGACGAAAATCGTGTTGTATAAAGCGTCTTTATCAGGTGCTTATAATAAGTATTTAACGTTAGTGTCCAATTTTGACATTGGTATCATAGTGTCTGGACGAAAATCGTGTTGTATAAAGCGTCTTTATCAGGTGCTTATAATAAGTATTTAACGTTAGTGTCCAATTTTGACATTGGTATCATAGTGTCTGGACGAAAATCGTGTTGTATAAAGCGTCTTTATCAGGTGCTTATAATAAGTATTTAACGTTAGTGTCCAATTTTGACATTGGTATCATAGTGTCTGGACGAAAATCGTGTTGTATAAAGCGTCTTTATCAGGTGCTTATAATAAGTATTTAACGTTAGTGTCCAATTTTGACATTGGTATCATAGTGTCTGGACGAAAATCGTGTTGTATAAAGCGTCTTTATCAGGTGCTTATAATAAGTATTTAACGTTAGTGTCCAATTTTGACATTGGTATCATAGTGTCTGGACGAAAATCGTGTTGTATAAAGCGTCTTTATCAGGTGCTTATAATAAGTATTTAACGTTAGTGTCCAATTTTGACATTGGTATCATAGTGTCTGGACGAAAATCGTGTTGTATAAAGCGTCTTTATCAGGTGCTTATAATAAGTATTTAACGTTAGTGTCCAATTTTGACATTGGTATCATAGTGTCTGGACGAAAATCGTGTTGTATAAAGCGTCTTTATCAGGTGCTTATAATAAGTATTTAACGTTAGTGTCCAATTTTGACATTGGTATCATAGTGTCTGGACGAAAATCGTGTTGTATAAAGCGTCTTTATCAGGTGCTTATAATAAGTATTTAACGTTAGTGTCCAATTTTGACATTGGTATCATAGTGTCTGGACGAAAATCGTGTTGTATAAAGCGTCTTTATCAGGTGCTTATAATAAGTATTTAACGTTAGTGTCCAATTTTGACATTGGTATCATAGTGTCTGGACGAAAATCGTGTTGTATAAAGCGTCTTTATCAGGTGCTTATAATAAGTATTTAACGTTAGTGTCCAATTTTGACATTGGTATCATAGTGTCTGGACGAAAATCGTGTTGTATAAAGCGTCTTTATCAGGTGCTTATAATAAGTATTTAACGTTAGTGTCCAATTTTGACATTGGTATCATAGTGTCTGGACGAAAATCGTGTTGTATAAAGCGTCTTTATCAGGTGCTTATAATAAGTATTTAACGTTAGTGTCCAATTTTGACATTGGTATCATAGTGTCTGGACGAAAATCGTGTTGTATAAAGCGTCTTTATCAGGTGCTTATAATAAGTATTTAACGTTAGTGTCCAATTTTGACATTGGTATCATAGTGTCTGGACGAAAATCGTGTTGTATAAAGCTTCTTTATCAGGTGCTTATAATAAGTATTTAACGTTAGTGTCCAATTTTGACATTGGTATCATAGTGTCTGGACGAAAATCGTGTTGTATAAAGCGTCTTTATCAGGTGCTTATAATAAGTATTTAACGTTAGTGTCCAATTTTGACATTGGTATCATAGTGTCTGGACGAAAATCGTGTTGTATAAAGCGTCTTTATCAGGTGCTTATAATAAGTATTTAACGTTAGTGTCCAATTTTGACATTGGTATCATAGTGTCTGGACGAAAATCGTGTTGTATAAAGCGTCTTTATCAGGTGCTTATAATAAGTATTTAACGTTAGTGTCCAATTTTGACATTGGTATCATAGTGTCTGGACGAAAATCGTGTTGTATAAAGCGTCTTTATCAGGTGCTTATAATAAGTATTTAACGTTAGTGTCCAATTTTGACATTGGTATCATAGTGTCTGGACGAAAATCGTGTTGTATAAAGCGTCTTTATCAGGTGCTTATAATAAGTATTTAACGTTAGTGTCCAATTTTGACATTGGTATCATAGTGTCTGGACGAAAATCGTGTTGTATAAAGCGTCTTTATCAGGTGCTTATAATAAGTATTTAACGTTAGTGTCCAATTTTGACATTGGTATCATAGTGTCTGGACGAAAATCGTGTTGTATAAAGCGTCTTTATCAGGTGCTTATAATAAGTATTTAACGTTAGTGTCCAATTTTGACATTGGTATCATAGTGTCTGGACGAAAATCGTGTTGTATAAAGCGTCTTTATCAGGTGCTTATAATAAGTATTTAACGTTAGTGTCCAATTTTGACATTGGTATCATAGTGTCTGGACGAAAATCGTGTTGTATAAAGCGTCTTTATCAGGTGCTTATAATAAGTATTTAACGTTAGTGTCCAATTTTGACATTGGTATCATAGTGTCTGGACGAAAATCGTGTTGTATAAAGCGTCTTTATCAGGTGCTTATAATAAGTATTTAACGTTAGTGTCCAATTTTGACATTGGTATCATAGTGTCTGGACGAAAATCGTGTTGTATAAAGCGTCTTTATCAGGTGCTTATAAAAAGTATTTAACGTTAGTGTCCAATTTTGACATTGGTATCATAGTGTCTGGACGAAAATCGTGTTGTATAAAGCGTCTTTATCAGGTGCTTATAAAAAGTATTTAACGTTAGTGTCCAATTTTGACATTGGTATCATAGTGTCTGGACTAAAATCGTGTTGTATAAAGCGTCTTTATCAGGTGCTTATAATAAGTATTTAACGTTAGTGTCCAATTTTGACATTGGTATCATAGTGTCTGGACGAAAATCGTGTTGTATAAAGCGTCTTTATCAGGTGCTTATAATAAGTATTTAACGTTAGTGTCCAATTTTGACATTGGTATCATAGTGTCTGGACGAAAATCGTGTTGTATAAAGCGTCTTTATCAGGTGCTTATAATAAGTATTTAACGTTAGTGTCCAATTTTGACATTGGTATCATAGTGTCTGGACGAAAATCGTGTTGTATAAAGCGTCTTTATCAGGTGCTTATAATAAGTATTTAACGTTAGTGTCCAATTTTGACATTGGTATCATAGTGTCTGGACGAAAATCGTGTTGTATAAAGCTTCTTTATCAGGTGCTTATAATAAGTATTTAACGTTAGTGTCCAATTTTGACATTGGTATCATAGTGTCTGGACGAAAATCGTGTTGTATAAAGCGTCTTTATCAGGTGCTTATAAAAAGTATTTAACGTTAGTGTCCAATTTTGACATTGGTATCATAGTGTCTGGACGAAAATCGTGTTGTATAAAGCTTCTTTATCAGGTGCTTATAATAAGTATTTAACGTTAGTGTCCAATTTTGACATTGGTATCATAGTGTCTGGACGAAAATCGTGTTGTATAAAGCTTCTTTATCAGGTGCTTATAATAAGTATTTAACGTTAGTGTCCAATTTTGACATTGGTATCATAGTGTCTGGACGAAAATCGTGTTGTATAAAGCGTCTTTATCAGGTGCTTATAATAAGTATTTAACGTTAGTGTCCAATTTTGACATTGGTATCATAGTGTCTGGACGAAAATCGTGTTGTATAAAGCGTCTTTATCAGGTGCTTATAATAAGTATTTAACGTTAGTGTCCAATTTTGACATTGGTATCATAGTGTCTGGACGAAAATCGTGTTGTATAAAGCTTCTTTATCAGGTGCTTATAATAAGTATTTAACGTTAGTGTCCAATTTTGACATTGGTATCATAGTGTCTGGACGAAAATCGTGTTGTATAAAGCGTCTTTATCAGGTGCTTATAATAAGTATTTAACGTTAGTGTCCAATTTTGACATTGGTATCATAGTGTCTGGACGAAAATCGTGTTGTATAAAGCGTCTTTATCAGGTGCTTATAATAAGTATTTAACGTTAGTGTCCAATTTTGACATTGGTATCATAGTGTCTGGACGAAAATCGTGTTGTATAAAGCGTCTTTATCAGGTGCTTATAATAAGTATTTAACGTTAGTGTCCAATTTTGACATTGGTATCATAGTGTCTGGACGAAAATCGTGTTGTATAAAGCGTCTTTATCAGGTGCTTATAATAAGTATTTAACGTTAGTGTCCAATTTTGACATTGGTATCATAGTGTCTGGACGAAAATCGTGTTGTATAAAGCGTCTTTATCAGGTGCTTATAATAAGTATTTAACGTTAGTGTCCAATTTTGACATTGGTATCATAGTGTCTGGACGAAAATCGTGTTGTATAAAGCGTCTTTATCAGGTGCTTATAATAAGTATTTAACGTTAGTGTCCAATTTTGACATTGGTATCATAGTGTCTGGACGAAAATCGTGTTGTATAAAGCGTCTTTATCAGGTGCTTATAATAAGTATTTAACGTTAGTGTCCAATTTTGACATTGGTATCATAGTGTCTGGACGAAAATCGTGTTGTATAAAGCGTCTTTATCAGGTGCTTATAATAAGTATTTAACGTTAGTGTCCAATTTTGACATTGGTATCATAGTGTCTGGACGAAAATCGTGTTGTATAAAGCGTCTTTATCAGGTGCTTATAATAAGTATTTAACGTTAGTGTCCAATTTTGACATTGGTATCATAGTGTCTGGACGAAAATCGTGTTGTATAAAGCGTCTTTATCAGGTGCTTATAATAAGTATTTAACGTTAGTGTCCAATTTTGACATTGGTATCATAGTGTCTGGACGAAAATCGTGTTGTATAAAGCGTCTTAATCAGGTGCTTATAATAAGTATTTAACGTTAGTGTCCAATTTTGACATTGGTATCATAGTTGTCTGGACGAAAATCGTGTTGTATAAAGCTTCTTTATCAGGTGCTTATAATAAGTATTTAACGTTAGTGTCCAATTTTGACATTGGTATCATAGTGTCTGGACGAAAATCGTGTTGTATAAAGCGTCTTTATCAGGTGCTTATAATAAGTATTTAACGTTAGTGTCCAATTTTGACATTGGTATCATAGTGTCTGGACGAAAATCGTGTTGTATAAAGCTTCTTTATCAGGTGCTTATAATAAGTATTTAACGTTAGTGTCCAATTTTGACATTGGTATCATAGTGTCTGGACGAAAATCGTGTTGTATAAAGCGTCTTTATCAGGTGCTTATAATAAGTATTTAACGTTAGTGTCCAATTTTGACATTGGTATCATAGTGTCTGGACGAAAATCGTGTTGTATAAAGCGTCTTTATCAGGTGCTTATAATAAGTATTTAACGTTAGTGTCCAATTTTGACATTGGTATCATAGTGTCTGGACGAAAATCGTGTTGTATAAAGCGTCTTTATCAGGTGCTTATAATAAGTATTTAACGTTAGTGTCCAATTTTGACATTGGTATCATAGTGTCTGGACGAAAATCGTGTTGTATAAAGCTTCTTTATCAGGTGCTTATAATAAGTATTTAACGTTAGTGTCCAATTTTGACATTGGTATCATAGTGTCTGGACGAAAATCGTGTTGTATAAAGCGTCTTTATCAGGTGCTTATAAAAAGTATTTAACGTTAGTGTCCAATTTTGACATTGGTATCATAGTGTCTGGACGAAAATCGTGTTGTATAAAGCGTCTTTATCAGGTGCTTATAAAAAGTGTTTAACGTTAGTGTCCAATTTTGACATTGGTATCATAGTGTCTGGACGAAAATCGTGTTGTATAAAGCGTCTTTATCAGGTGCTTATAATAAGTATTTAACGTTAGTGTCCAATTTTGACATTGGTATCATAGTGTCTGGACGAAAATCGTGTTGTATAAAGCGTCTTTATCAGGTGCTTATAATAAGTATTTAACGTTAGTGTCCAATTTTGACATTGGTATCATAGTGTCTGGACGAAAATCGTGTTGTATAAAGCGTCTTTATCAGGTGCTTATAATAAGTATTTAACGTTAGTGTCCAATTTTGACATTGGTATCATAGTGTCTGGACGAAAATCGTGTTGTATAAAGCGTCTTTATCAGGTGCTTATAATAAGTATTTAACGTTAGTGTCCAATTTTGACATTGGTATCATAGTGTCTGGACGAAAATCGTGTTGTATAAAGCGTCTTTATCAGGTGCTTATAATAAGTATTTAACGTTAGTGTCCAATTTTGACATTGGTATCATAGTGTCTGGACGAAAATCGTGTTGTATAAAGCGTCTTTATCAGGTGCTTATAAAAAGTATTTAACGTTAGTGTCCAATTTTGACATTGGTATCATAGTGTCTGGACGAAAATCGTGTTGTATAAAGCTTCTTTATCAGGTGCTTATAATAAGTATTTAACGTTAGTGTCCAATTTTGACATTGGTATCATAGTGTCTGGACGAAAATCGTGTTGTATAAAGCTTCTTTATCAGGTGCTTATAATAAGTATTTAACGTTAGTGTCCAATTTTGACATTGGTATCATAGTGTCTGGACGAAAATCGTGTTGGATAAAGCGTCTTTATCAGGTGCTTATAATAAGTATTTAACGTTAGTGTCCAATTTTGACATTGGTATCATAGTGTCTGGACGAAAATCGTGTTGTATAAAGCGTCTTTATCAGGTGCTTATAATAAGTATTTAACGTTAGTGTCCAATTTTGACATTGGTATCATAGTGTCTGGACGAAAATCGTGTTGTATAAAGCTTCTTTATCAGGTGCTTATAATAAGTATTTAACGTTAGTGTCCAATTTTGACATTGGTATCATAGTGTCTGGACGAAAATCGTGTTGTATAAAGCGTCTTTATCAGGTGCTTATAATAAGTATTTAACGTTAGTGTCCAATTTTGACATTGGTATCATAGTGTCTGGACGAAAATCGTGTTGTATAAAGCGTCTTTATCAGGTGCTTATAATAAGTATTTAACGTTAGTGTCCAATTTTGACATTGGTATCATAGTGTCTGGACGAAAATCGTGTTGTATAAAGCGTCTTTATCAGGTGCTTATAATAAGTATTTAACGTTAGTGTCCAATTTTGACATTGGTATCATAGTGTCTGGACGAAAATCGTGTTGTATAAAGCGTCTTTATCAGGTGCTTATAATAAGTATTTAACGTTAGTGTCCAATTTTGACATTGGTATCATAGTGTCTGGACGAAAATCGTGTTGTATAAAGCGTCTTTATCAGGTGCTTATAATAAGTATTTAACGTTAGTGTCCAATTTTGACATTGGTATCATAGTGTCTGGACGAAAATCGTGTTGTATAAAGCTTCTTTATCAGGTGCTTATAATAAGTATTTAACGTTAGTGTCCAATTTTGACATTGGTATCATAGTGTCTGGACGAAAATCGTGTTGTATAAAGCGTCTTTATCAGGTGCTTATAATAAGTATTTAACGTTAGTGTCCAATTTTGACATTGGTATCATAGTGTCTGGACGAAAATCGTGTTGTATAAAGCGTCTTTATCAGGTGCTTATAATAAGTATTTAACGTTAGTGTCCAATTTTGACATTGGTATCATAGTGTCTGGACGAAAATCGTGTTGTATAAAGCGTCTTTATCAGGTGCTTATAATAAGTATTTAACGTTAGTGTCCAATTTTGACATTGGTATCATAGTGTCTGGACGAAAATCGTGTTGTATAAAGCGTCTTTATCAGGTGCTTATAATAAGTATTTAACGTTAGTGTCCAATTTTGACATTGGTATCATAGTGTCTGGACGAAAATCGTGTTGTATAAAGCGTCTTTATCAGGTGCTTATAATAAGTATTTAACGTTAGTGTCCAATTTTGACATTGGTATCATAGTTGTCTGGACGAAAATCGTGTTGTATAAAGCTTCTTTATCAGGTGCTTATAATAAGTATTTAACGTTAGTGTCCAATTTTGACATTGGTATCATAGTGTCTGGACGAAAATCGTGTTGTATAAAGCGTCTTTATCAGGTGCTTATAATAAGTATTTAACGTTAGTGTCCAATTTTGACATTGGTATCATAGTGTCTGGACGAAAATCGTGTTGTATAAAGCTTCTTTATCAGGTGCTTATAATAAGTATTTAACGTTAGTGTCCAATTTTGACATTGGTATCATAGTGTCTGGACGAAAATCGTGTTGTATAAAGCGTCTTTATCAGGTGCTTATAATAAGTATTTAACGTTAGTGTCCAATTTTGACATTGGTATCATAGTGTCTGGACGAAAATCGTGTTGTATAAAGCGTCTTTATCAGGTGCTTATAATAAGTATTTAACGTTAGTGTCCAATTTTGACATTGGTATCATAGTGTCTGGACGAAAATCGTGTTGTATAAAGCGTCTTTATCAGGTGCTTATAATAAGTATTTAACGTTAGTGTCCAATTTTGACATTGGTATCATAGTGTCTGGACGAAAATCGTGTTGTATAAAGCGTCTTTATCAGGTGCTTATAATAAGTATTGGTGTTAATTGCCCAATGATCTGATTTGCCGTATTGCATCTTTGTTGCATTTCCGCTGTAATTTTTCCGCCCGCTGATAACGTGCTCCCTAAGGGTGTACAATCTTTTATCTGTTTGATTTGCTGATTTTCAGGGCAGCCGTTGTCTTCGGCTTTTTTACATTTTTTTCATGACCTCAGAATTTCTACGTTGATTGACATGCTCTACGTGAAATATAATGCAGAATGGAACGCACATCTTCAAGTGGCCAAGAGTATGTACACTAATGATTCCTGTACCTACCAGGATGTACACACTCTTGCTCAGTCCTCTCCTGCGTCTTTCCCTGCTTAACAACACACATGCAATTTGTGAATTGTTAATTCATCGATTGCAAAGCCCTCCTCTAACATCCGGTCACTGACTGATCTCAGCGTATCTATCGTATCTATATCTAAATGTCCACTTAATTGTACTTTGGAAATAAGGTTATCAGCTCTTTGATTGCCGTGAACCTAGACAGGACGAGGACAATAACTGTCTTTACATGTGTTGGTCTTTTTTATATTGCTTTCTTGATATAGGTAAATGTGAGGACATTCCCAGACACTGCTGCCGTGGATAAAGTGTTAGAAATGTAGTTGTACGAAGCCCCATCTCGTTTATGTGGGGGAATGGACAGTTTCCTTCCTCACTGCCGTTCTGTCCGTAACATTTAGCTAGGTACTCATTTACATCTGGGTTGACTGGAGCATGCGGGTTATGGGAGTTGAACGGTGTATATTTGCTGTGAAAAGTGAGTGCTCTGTCACTTCACTAACCAGTCAGGTTTATATATATCAGCAGTTCAGTTCAGTTCCACTCATCCCATAACCTCTTGAAATCGTTGGGGCACCCCTGCTTACACCTCTACAATCCTGCGCCATCAACTTACTGTCTGCGGTTACTTTGTGTGCCTTGTGGGGTCGTAGGTCAGTCCATTCATGGATGTTGTCTTCTCGTCATTTTCTCGCACGTCTACTTCTTCACTTGCCTTATATTGTGCCCAGCAGTATCGTATGTGTAAGGCCCTTGGATCGCGAGGCGGGGGTCATAGCAAATGAGCTTTCGCCTTTTGATCGTTGTAAGACGGTCGTATACACACGCACATACACACACACACAGACACACACACACAAACAGACACAGACTCACATACACACAGAGACACACATAGACACACACAACACACATACACACGCACAACACACACACATATGTGCATACATACGACGAACAGATCGCCCAGATTACAGAAAAGATAAAAGAAGAGATGCTCATCTCAGATCACTCTTTTCCACGAGTCACTCTCCATACCTATACACCGAGGAGTACGACGAAGAGATACCATCTCAGCAAAACTGTTCACAGCTGCGCTTGAAGAAGTGTTTAGGTCCCTAAACTGAGGGGATCCAGGTGTCAACATAGAAGGTGAGATGCTCTCACACCTACGATTTTCCGGACGGCATTGTGACCTTAAACCAAAGCATTGCAGAAGCCGAACAAAGCCTAAACGTGCTGAATGAAGCAAGCAGGAAGGTTGGCCTAATAATATATAGAAGGAAGACTCAATTTCCACTGAACACTTTCTGTCCTACATGGGAACTGCGATTGGGAAATAATAGCTGTCCATCGTTATCAATGAGGACCGCCACATCATCCTTGTCACAAATTTCCCTGTTGGGTGTGGGTGCGCATGTGGCTGAACAGGCCAATGCGGGCACGAAAACATCTGCTACATATCGGGCACACGAGGTTTGTAGAAGGTGATCGTGTTACCGCTGTTCGGGATTTCCGTGTCTTGCGTCTGCTCTGGACTTTCACAACACGATCGTCTTCGCCGATAGCTACACCCCCTTTGACTGCGCATCTCCAGTCAGGTCTGTTTTGCGCAAGACATTCCCAGGCATCGATGCTATCTGGCAACTTTTCAGTGAGTCCTTCAGACCGTCTTTAAAACGTTTCTTTGGGCGCCCTCTCTCGCACCACCCCCCTCTCATCTCGCCGTAGAGAAGCTTTTTTGGGAGCCGCTCGTCTGACATACGGACGAGGTGTCTGGCCCATCCTAGTCGTGCTTTTTCAGTGACACGATCTTGCCATCGGATGTGGAATATTCGCCTCATGCAACCTGTGTGGAAGTGGTTTAACCTCCTTGCATGTCCAGAGTATACAGTCCAGTTTTCGCGCGCGTATAGTAGGGTTGGAATGATGGTTGCACGGTAGACTTTGAGTTTGGTCTTGACGCTGATACCACGACGTGCCCAGACCATCGAGCGCATTCTACCAAAGGCTGTGCTGGCCTTTGCTATTCTGCTTACTACCTCATCGTCTAGGCTGACAGATCTCGACAGCGTGCTTCCCAGATATGTAAATTTGTCTACGACATTCAGCGTCTGTCCGCTGACTGTAGTCTCTGGTTTTGTGTACGGCATGTCTGGTGCTGGTTGGTACATGACCTCTGTTTTTTTTTTTGCATTTATGGTTAGGCCGAAATTTTTGCATGCGGCAGAGAACCGGTCCATTCCAACCTGCATGTTCAGTTCTGAGTTGCTCATTAGAGCGCAGTCGTCAGCAAATACAAGTTCCCTGATTATGTCGCCAGCCACTTTGGTTTTGGCCTTCATTCTTCTGGAATTGAGTAACTTGCCATCTGTGCGGTACTTTATGGGTATTCCAAGCTCCAATGATCTGAAGGCGTCTGTCATCGTGGCCGCGAACATCATGCTGAACAAAGTCAGGGCGAGTACACATCCTTGTTTTACTCCGTTTGATACTAGAAACGTCTTAGAGATTGCATCGCTGTCCAGTACACGAAGCTAATGAAAAATGTCACTGCGTATGGCTAGAGCAGCTACTTTCAGCTGTTAATGGACATAGTAAAGATTAAAACCTGTTCATAAACGTAAAAAAAACAAAAGATAATGACCACCGGCAAAACACAATGTCAGCATAAATTTACAGTGAGTGATGAGGAAATAGATCAGGTTACACAGTTTGAATATCTGTGCTCCAGAATTGACAAAAATGGCGACTGCTCGAAAGAAATCAGAAGAAGACTAGCTATGTCAATGCAGAGACTGAACAGCGTGAAGAAATTATGGCAGAGCATCCCAACAAAATGAAAAAAGTAAAAGTCTTGAGAGCCTGTGTTTTTCCTGTGGCAGCTTATGGCTGTGAATCTTGGACGATTGCCAAAACTTCTAGACAAAGAAACGAATCCGTCGAGTCAAACTGTTACAGAAAGATCCTCAGAATACCCTGGACAGAGAAAAAAAACACAAATGTAGACATTCGGCAAGAGTTGAGCATAGAGGAGAACTGATTTATCAATTCCATTTTGGCTAGAAAATGCAAATACTTTGGTCACATCAAGAGACACACCGGTCTTAAGAGAACGGTGATGGAAGGTATGGTGCCAGGTAAAAGGAAGAGGTAGACCAAGAAGACAATGACACAAAGATATCCAGGAATGCCTGAGCATGACTGTGGCGGAGGCTGGTGTTTTGGCAAGAGAACGAGTCTCTTTCAGACAGACTGTGATGGGAGCGACGTTCTACAAAGGACATGCTACATGATGATGACTTCGTATGTCTACCTAAACCAGAAAGTCAACAACTACAACTTTGATAAGGAGATCTCACGGAGGAGAGATATGGGTTGGCTCAGCTTCAACCGCATTAAACCGATACTCCAGCAGATGCCGGAATATCAAGCCCATGGCTCACACTTGAAATATCTTGGCCATCCCATCACTGGAATATCGGTGTGAGGTTTGGTGTCTAAGCAAATCAGACAACGAGAAGCTCCGAATTACCAAAAGAGCAATGAAGCGAAGAGTTCTAAACATCTCCCTTAAAGTCCACATCCGAACTACCGACATCCGCGATTTTAGGGCAGAAGTATCAGTGGCGGTAGTATCATTAGTCGCCAGGCAGGCTATGTTTTTATTTCCCCAAACTCTTATTTAACCTTCATAGTCGCAGTCCTCCTCGATACATGTGTTTGTGTGTGTGTATATATGTGTGTGTGTATGTGTGTGTGTGTGTGTACGTGTGTGTGTACGTGTGTGTGTTGGTGTGTGTGTATATAAATATTCTTCTAATAATTAACGTACTACGGATTGCCATCGGCTACCTGGCATTAGACATAAACTCCCTGTTTCAATACCAGGATTCCATGTACAGTGCGTGTGCCGACTGCAAGGAAAAGAGCACTCAAATCCTAGCACTATAAATCGTTCTTAGTAACGACAATAAACGCTGCGATGGTAGTATAAAAAAATCCAGTAAAACTAGTTAACCATGTTTCACTTGAATATGAGGGATGTTCACTAAATTCCCGGAAATATTTTTATTTCCGGGGAAACTATAGAATATAGAGTAGTGCCATTAAGTCAGTGCACGTGACAACTGCGTACTAATGAATGTGCCAAGCTGGTATCTCGCGCAAGCACAATGTGGACCCTAAACGTGAACGCGTCCTTGCAGTATTCATCGGATGGTAAGAATGGACGCTAATATGTATCAACGCGCGTGCATTGATTCCTGTTTTTGTATAGAAAAAAAGAAAAAGCATACGGTAGCGGTTTGGGTGGATCTAGAGAAGGCACTTGACAAGATATGGAAAGAGGGACTTAAAGTCAAGATACGAAGAAGTGAAGTATCTTGAAAAAATGTACAGATGGATCAGCCACTAACTCGAAAACAGAACAGCCAATTACAAGGGCAGATGAGCAAAAAGGGGATATTGAAGCCAGGAGTACCCTAAGGGGGAGTACTGTCACCCACACTTTTTCTGTTGTATATAAACAACATCATAGAGAATATACCAACAAGAGTCCACAGCTCCATGTTTGCAGACGATCTGGCTATGTGGACCTCTGAAAAAAATCTCACCGTTACAAACAATCGGATGCAGCAGGCCCTAACATCGTTGGATGATTAGGCGAAATCATGGCTGGTCAAAATAAATGAAGAAAAAACAACATGTACGATATTCTCGCTTTCAGATAAACCACAAAACACCAAAATAAGTCCTAACGGCAAATATCTGCGGCAAAACGACAACCCAAACTACTTGGGAGTCACATTTTAACAGGAGACATGAAGTCAACGCCAATTGTAGAATTTGAATAGATTACGAATTTGCAATCCATGACCAACAGAAGAGAATGCAGAGCCCAGCAGCAACGCAGAGAAACTCAGAAGACTGACAGACCATCCAATGCATCAGAGACTAAATAGATTTGGAAAACGGAAACTAAAGCGGAGAAACTTTGCAGAAATTGTCAAAGCAAAGATGAGCGAAGACCCTATGAACACCAAAACAACACCAAAGCCCATCCCTACTGTACGCAAACCTACAGGGAAGCAGCATATCATTCCGGAGGTGGTAGAAAATATACCAGGTATCGGAAACAAAAACAGCCAGACGGGAAAAGAAAGAAGAGACATAACCCTGATGTACATAGCGGAAAACTACCCAAGCATGGACTGGACCCATGCATACACCGACGGATCTGCAACAAACGCAACATAGAGTGAAGGGGGAGGGGTATTCCTGAGCCTAACAAATGGTAGAAAAATAACACTGTCAGTGGCAACTGGACAATTCTCAAGCAATTTCAGAGCGGAGGCAGACAGTAAAAGCAATACTGACAGGCGAAAGCAATGAAAGCCAGATAGTCATGTTTACAGATGCCTTGGCCGTGGTTACAGCACTAAAAAGCCAGAAAAATACTGCATTTAATGATTTAAGAGCAGTACTCTGTCAACTATGCCAGCAGTCCGCAACAAAACGAGTAGTGGTACAGTGGGTTCCATCCCACTGTAACATCCAAGGCAACTAGGAGGCAGACAGATTGGCAAAAGAAGGTACAAGACTACCACAACCAGATTCTAGTGTGACCTACGAAGAGTCCAAAAGGTTTATTAGGGCCAGATACATGGCCAAATGGGAAACAGAACATACTGGCTACACAAAAAAATGATGCCTATTACCAGTTGAACAGAAGAGAGCAGGTCATGGTCTTCAGACTCCGCACAGGCCCCAACAGACTGAGGTACCACCTATTCAATAAACTGAAGATAGGTGGCACTGACGAATGCACCTGTGGTACAGGGAAAATGACCGCTGAACATCTGCTGCAAAATTGCCTGACATACGAGGACTAGAGAAAGCACATGTGGCCATCACCAGTGCCAACACTAGACAAGCTCAATGGCAGTGTCGACAGCCTCAGGATGACAGCTTCTTTTTTCGAACAAATTCAAGTTGGCGTCTGACAGCGTACGAAGAAGAAGTATAGAAAAAAAAAGCAGGTTATGAAACTTTCGGAACGCTGCATTCAGCTTTCAGAGAGCCCTGTCTAAGTCTATATGTCCTTTTAGTGGTATTTCAGTTTCAAAAGTCGGCAACGATTATTTGACAATCCATCTCCCATGGCGACGAAACTGTGGGAACTTGTGTAAGAAATTGTGCGTCTGACTTTAAGAGAGGTTGCAGAGCATGTTGGAATATCAATCGGTCAATCGAAGCCCGTCGCTGCTCTCGGTGCATAGGCCTTTGACAACATTCCGCCAACATACACTGTTCTGTCTCTCTCCAGTTGTAATCAGTTAATCTTAGTTCTTTCTCATACTATCTTCTCCATCTATTTTTGGGTCTCCCATGTCCCCCTCCCCCCCCCTTCCTCCCCGAAGGCCCCCCCCCCCCCCAATCCCTCATCACTCTATATGTCCTGTAAGAGTCTGTCTGGATATGTTGGACGTGCCTTCCGTGGCGCATGTCTTATCCAACATCATTTTCTTCGCCTAATTTGTTTTTTCAGAGTCTGTTATTGGATCTTTTCCCGTAAGTCTTTATTCCTCACGATGCCCTGCCACGTTACACCCATTATCATTCGTCTTCATCTGTTAAAGAAGAACTGGAGTCTTGATTGAATGGCCCTGGTCGTCCTCCTTGTCTCTAATCCCTACTACAGAACCAACTTGACAATGGCGTTGAATATTCTAACTTGGGCGTGAATCTTGGTGTCTCTGGATCTCCATATGTTGTTTAGTGGCAGGCGTGTTCGTGTTGCCTGTCCAATTCTCGTTCTTACATGTCCTTCCGAGCTTCCTGACGTAACATCAATTGGTACCTGCGGTCAAATCGTAACTGAAGACTTGGGCACGAGACAGGCCTAAGCGAGACTCGTGCCCATCTATTGTATTATATACAGAAGTGGCAGGTGGCCGAACAATTAAGATTCTTTTCTTTAAGTCAAGGTAGTAATGGTTCAAAATCTCCGGTAAGGTCTAGCTATGCTGTAACGGGAGTACGATATAAACCTAGTCTGTACACTTGTGTAGGAACTGCAGGGGCAAGTGGACGTTATTCCACAGAACAAAACATCCCATAGCAACTGCAGGGGCAAGTGGACTTTATTCCTCAGAACACAACATCTAATATCAGTTGGAAAACCGGCATAATGGTAGTACGACAGTACAATAATATATACCAAGAACAGGACCAATGATCTTAGTCAGTATTTCTCACGTCGGGTCATGTCAAATGACTTAGGTTACAGTTAACAGTCTCAGTCAGTTACCGCAGCCAGAGATGAAGTGACAGCAATCTTAGGGTACAACTAACAGTCTCAGTTAGTTACCGCAGCCAGAGATGAAGTTACAGCATTCTCAGGGTACAGTTTTAACAGTCTCAGTCAGTTACCGCAGCCAGAGATGAAGTGACAGCAATCTTAGGGTACAGTTAACAGTCTCAGTCAGTTACCGCAGCCAGAGATTTAGTGACAGCAATCTTAGGGTACAGTTAACAGTCTCAGTCAGTTACCGCAGCCAGAGATGAAGTGACAGCAATCTTAGAGATGAGAACATTGTGCCAGGTTGGGCGACTAGTTAACATTCCTTGCTGCCATACCTTCGCTAACTCTGGCACAGTCATCCACTCCTTTACACCTTAGAGTTTTGCGTCTGGGAAAAGTACCAAACCAGCTTAACTGTGCAAGACCAGCATTCTAACAGCTCAGCCTGTCATTTCTTTAGTGCCTCGTGTAAATTACAATTAACAACGAAACGATGATGAAGTAACACTCAGACCTGGGAGCTGTAATCGTAAGTTGAGAACCACTGCTCTAAATTACTGTCATCATACATTGGTAAGCTGAGAACCACTGCTCTAAATGACTGTCATCATACATTGGTACGTCTGCACTTAAAAGATTAGGCCAAAGCAACACGCTTAGCACGAGAAATGCGACTTGATCCCCACATGGCTCCGGTACGACTTGGTCCCGACATGGCTCCGGTACGACTTGATCCCCACATGGTTCCGGTACGACTTGATCCCCACATGGCTCCGGTACGACTTGATCCCCAAATGGCTCCGGTACGACTTGATCCCCACATGGCTCCGGTACGACTTGATCCCCACATGTCTCCGGTACGACTTGATCCTCACATGGCTCTGGTACGACTTGATCCCCACATGGCTCCGGTACGACTTGATCCCCACATGGCTCCGGTACGACTTGATCCCTACATGGTTCCCGTACGACTTGATCCCCACATGGTTCTGGTACGACTTGATCCCCACATGGCTCCGGTACGACTTGATCCCCACATGGCTCCGGTACGACTTGATCCCCACATGGCTCCGATACGACTTGATCCCCACATGGCTCCGGTACGACTTGATCCTCACATGGCTCTGGTACGACTTGATCCCCACATGGCTCCGGTACGACTTGATCCCCACATGGCTCCGGAACGACTTGATCCCCACATGGCTCCGGTACGACTTGATCCCCCCATGGTTCCCGTACGAACTGATGACAAGTAGTCCATTGATGGGGTAGTTGAAACGTTTTTAGGCCGATGACCGCAGCACGTTTCGCCACTGCTGACTTAACGTCTTGTACTGGCTATGTCCGTTTATTTCACCCCCAACAGAAAAACAACATATGGTCGACCCGTTGCCTTCCTTTTTTAGCAGGCAGGCATTAAAACCATTCTATCACGCTCTCCTCAGTCAGTAAAGTCAGTAAAACGAAGTAAGCGATTGAACGTAGTCTCGGTGAGAGGTTGACATATAAAGTTTGTTTATAACATTCGTGTTGCCATTTTCGTATGTCTTTCTCACATAGTTCAACGTTCATAGGCCGTTTATAAAAAATGATGAAGCTTCTATAACATACGATTTGTTTTTGCCTGTTCGATTAAGAATCGACGTTACTGCACTCTGGACAGATCTTGGGTATTCAGTCTGTCTCAGAAAATGGCAAAACGCGTAGATTCTGATAGATCAAATATCTCATTGGTTCTACATTTTCATGGACCGTCCTCTTCCCACTACTGTCATTGCGTAAATGTAGAGCAGTAAAGGTGAGAACGGAAAACCACGATGCATTCCCGGACATATCCGGATAGGTTCCGATGTTCGTGATCTGAAACAAGGTGCACCTGTTCGTCCATTATGGTAGAAACTGTCGTATTGTTTGATGGGAAATGATTCAAGATGCGACTACTTGCGCGCGCTTCTTGCCAATGGCTGGCGACTTCCCAAAACGCGAGGGTTTTTTAGGCAGAGGACTTCAGGCCTCTTCGTCACTGCTGTCGCCACGCCGTGTGCTGGATATGTTTGTTTATTTCACTCCCAACAGAAAAAACAAAACATATGCCTTAATGGGGATTCGATCCGTTGCTCTCCTTGTCAGCAGCCGGGCATCGAAACCACTCGGTAACCAGCTCCTCATTGTTGCAGCTATTGGTTAAAGATGACGAACTGACGTCACAGATAGACAGTGTAAGTGCTTTCTTTTTCAGAACTCCCAAATGAAAGTCAGTTGGTCATTTTTTGCATTCCATAATAAAATAATTGTAGAGGTGGGGAAAATGGTGCTCAGGAGATTGTTAGCTTGGTTGACACAACCCACGAATCAGGTTCAAATCCTGTTGTGCTCGGTTTGACAGAACGAGCGTGTCGTAGATTTGTTCCTGATGTAGCCGCTTCTCCCAGTCTACCCAGCTGTAAATGGGTACATGGCAAAGCCATGGCCACATTCGGAGTTTTCGCAGGAGTTAAGGTCTAGCTCTGTCGTCGGCAATTGAAGGAATAGAACAAATATGGGGACTCACAGGTGCAATTGCCGATTCTATGAGCCATTATCCAGTTCAATTTAAGGGTAGAGATGATTTCGTTACGAAAAGAGTGGCTACACAGTACAATATGCAGAAAACAGAGGTAGCCTGCCGTAAGCCCGGATTGAGTGTGGGCTCAGCTACCCCACCTCGTCAAAAAACAATTGCTACAAAAACGACAACCAAAACAAACCAAAAGCCGTCCTTGAAGGGAAAAGTCCGGTCAGCAGGGCCTGTGACGCGGCTCAGCCAAACCCGAAAGGAAGCTGGACTGCCGACTACCTTTCTTTCGACAAGGAAGCCTTCCAGATTCGGCACCTGGAATGTTAGAACCACGTGGGATGAGGGGAAGACAGCGCAGATTGCCAAAGAGAGGGAGCGATAGAGCATTATTATCCTCGGGCTAGATGGAAAGGTACTATTGGCAACAGGGGAGACTGATATACTCTGGACACGAGGAAGAGAAAAACGCACCACACACAGAGGGAGTGGCCTTAATGCTCTCAGCGGAGGCCCAAAGTGCTCTCATAGAGTGGAGAGCTGCCGGATCAAGACTGTTTGGAGCTACATTTCGAACAAACAATAAGAAGATTAAACTAAATATAATTCAGGGATATGCCCCAACAAACAATAAGAAGATTAAACTAAATATAATTCAGGGATATGCCCCAACAAACAATAAGAAGATTAAACTAAATATAGTTCAGGGATATGCCCCAACAAATGAAAAGGAAGACACAATTAAAAAGGGTTTTTTTTACAGCAGATTACAGCAACTAGTGGGGGAGACAGGGAGGAGTGACATTACCATACTAATCGGAGACTTCAACGCAAAAATAGGACATGACGTGGGGGGATATGAGAAAATCATGGGGAGGGAGGTACTAGGTACGACCATCTCTTAACTGCAAATGGCCATGGACTAGGAGTACTAAACTAAAACGGAGAGCGGTTTGCAGATTTGTGTGCAGGAAACAAATTGGTCATAGCAGGAAGTATGTTTGCAAACAGAGCCATTCATAAGACAACATGGGTATCCCCAGACCAGAACACGAAGAATCAGATTGAGCACATCTGCGTAAACTCCAAATTTAGACGATCATTATTAGATGTCAGGGTCTACAGGGGGTGGGGGTGCGGGAGGGGGGGGGGGCAGATGTGGCTTCAGACTACTGTTTTAGTGATTGCGAAGGTACAGCTGAAGTTAAGGATAAACATAACGATGCAAGTCAGCAGGCCACGGTGCTGCCTACAATACCTGAAAGAAGGTGATAAGAAAAACGATAACACTTCCGCATAACACTTAGAAATAAATATCAAGCGCTGGAGCAGCTAGATGAAGGGACCAGCATTGAGGATAAATGGGAACAAGTACAAAGTACGTGGAAAACTGTATACAAGGAAGAGCTTGGAATGAAGAAACGGCAGCATAAAGAATGGACAACAGCACAAACAATCACTAAGATAAAAAAGAGGCGAAATAAGAAAATGGCCTTACTAAATAGTAAAACCAGAGCCGCAAAAAGCACAACACAGAAAGAGTATGTAGAGAGCAGGTTAAAAAGAGAATCAAGGCGGACAAAAGACGTTACATTGATCGCCTGGCTGAGGAAGCGGAAGAGATTGCAGGAAAGGGAAATATTAAAGGTCTATATGAGGCTACAAAGAAACTATCGGGAAAGTATCAACAACAAGGTAGATCAATCAAAAATAAAACTTGGGGAAAAGATAAATAAACTGGAAAAACTCAAGAAAAGATGGGTAGAATACTTTGAAGAGCTTTTAAACAGACCAGCACCAGACAACCCACCAGACATCTCAACAGCAGAGGAGAACCTGCCGATCAACTGTGATAATCCAAGTAAAAAAAAGTGACTAGAAGGCCCAAAGGTTTCTAAGGAACGGAAAAGCAGCAGGACCTAAAGCCATAAAAGCAGATGTTGAAACATCTACTAACATGCTCCACAACTTGATAGGCGCCATCTGGGAGCAAGAAAGCTTACCAAAAGATTGGGGAGAGGGCTACCTGGTGAAACTGCCGAAGAAGGGAGATTTACAGGAATGCAAAAACCATAGAGGAATAATGTTATTATCAGTGCGGGGAAAGGTGTTCGTAGAGTAATACTAGAAAGGTTGAAAAAGGCAGTGGATAACGAGATAAGGGATGAGCAGGCGGGCTTCAGACAGAGTAGATCATGCATTGACCAGGTAGCCAGTCACATTACGGATAATTGTGGAGCAATCATTGGAATGAAATTCGAGTTTGTACATTAATTTCGCTGATTATGAAAAGGATTTCGACAGTTTGGACAGAGATAAACTCTGGAAACTACTGAGGCACAATGAAATTCCTCAAAAACTCACAAACATAATTGGGCAGACGTATGAAAGTATGCAATGTAGAGTTATACACGAAGGACAACTCACGGAGCCATTCAAAATTAAATCATCGGTAAGACAGGGTTGCCTACTGTCGCTTTTCCTTTTCATCCTGGCAGTGGACTGGTTTAGGAAAGTAACAACAAATGAGAGAAATGGAATCTAGTGGACCTTGAATAAACAGCTGGAGGCCCTGGATGATGCGGATGATATAGGCCTTCTGTCCCACAGCCAAAGCCAAATGCAAAAGAAACTGGATATAACTTAACTTTTCATTATACTGGTTTAGAAGACTCTACAGAGCCTGTATACAACCAGTTTATTCCATTTTCAAAATGACTGCGATCATCCAATCTATTCTTGAATGCATTTACTGACCCTGCCTATACCACATCATGTGGCAATCCATTCCAAGCATTCACTACTCTCTGACTGAAAAAATGTTTCCTAATATCCAATCTGGACCTGCCTTTAAATAATTTGAAGCTATGCCCTCTAGTTCTTGTAGTCGGTTGAAGCTATGCCCTCTAGTTCTTGTAGCCGGTTGAAGCTATGCCCTCTAGTTCTTGTAGCCGGTTGAAGCTATGCCCTCTAGTTCTTGTAGTCGGTTGAAGCTATGCCCTCTAGTTCTTGTAGTCGGTTGAAGCTATGCCCTCTAGTTCTTGTAGTCGGTTGAAGCTATGCCCTCTAGTTCTTGTAGTCGGTTGAAGCTATGCCCTCTAGTTCTTGTAGTCGGTTGAACTTTGAAAAAAACTTGTTATAGTCTAATTGATCCTTTCCATTGATTTAATCTATAATCCTGTATTGTCGCCTCAAATTTTTCTCTTTTCTAGAGACTGCAGACACGTTTTTCTGTCTCTCCTCATAACTATAATTCTGGAATCCCACAATCATTTTTGTAGCTCTTCACTGTATCCTTTCTATCATGTCTATAAGTCTCACCAATGATTTACATAGTTTGACTATCACTTCCTTGCTTCGATGTGTAATGTTTCTTTTAATCATACCCATCATTACATTAACCTTTTTCACCTTAACTTGCTCTCGTCCTTACACGTATGATCTATTTTAACACATAGGTCCCTTTTCTTTTCTATCTTTCTAATATTGTTCTAATAATGTTGTAATATATGAATAGTAGCTAAATCTGATCTAAATAGATCTACCTGTGGCTGGAGAAGAGACCCTGCTGCATAATTTGGTGTCATCCGCAAATTTTGCAATCACGGATGCGATATCATTATCCAAATCATTTACATATATCAAGAACAAAATTGGTCCCAATACCGATCCCTGAGACACTCCACTTATAACATTACACCAGTCAGAATACTCCTTATTTATGCTTACTCTCTGCCTTCTGCCTGTTAACCAATTTTCTATCCAATTGGCAACTCCTCCATCTATACCAAGTGATTTTTATTTCCAAAACAATCTCTGATAAGGTGCTCTATCAAAGGCCTTTGTAAATCCAGATAAATAACATCTACTGGCTCTATAACATCCAACATTTTGGTAACCTCTTCCATGAATTCTAATAGATTTGTTGAGCACGATCTCCCCTTAGTAAAACCAAGCTGACTCTTCTTGATGAGATTAAACTTGTCTAAATGCATAGTTATGTTGTCTTTAATAATAGATTCTAAATTGATAATAGAATCTAAGAGTATGCTTGTCAAACTCACTGGTCTGTAATTTCCTGGATCTGATTTCTTGCCCTTTGTGAACAAGGGGATCACACCTGCATCTTTCCAATCCCTTGGAATGATCCCCTTCACAAAAGTTTGAGAACACAATCTGAACAATGGTTGTGCCAGCAAGTATCTGAGATCAAATATCAATTTTGGATGAATACGGTCATAACCAGGACTTTTATCTACTTAAAACATTCCAATTAAAAAAAGAACCATTTCCTTGGTAATGTAGATTGAGTGTAATCCCTCTGTGGATATGTCCCTTTGGAAGATATCTAAGGGCTCGGGGATCTTGGAGCAGTCGTCTTTAGAGAAGACTACTGAGCTGAAGTAACGATTAAGTAGATTTGCGGCTTCAAAATTGTCCCTTATTATATTTCCCGTTTTATCTTAGAGTGGACCTACGGTGTCTTTTGTTCTCTGTTTATGTCTAATTTAGGAACAAAACAAAATACTCTTGCTATCAGTTTTGACGTTTTTTTCAAAGTCTATCTTTGCAGATCTATTTACTTTATACGATTTTTGTGTTATTTCCAAATATTTTAAATTTGTTTCATTAGACTTTCCATCATCTACATATATTGTCCAAGCTTTATTATTAGCACTTCTACACTTAGCTACGGATCGAGTTATTCCTTTTTACCTTTTAGGGTTCAATCTCCCATTTGGAACAAATTCCTTTTTCAGGTGATCAAGTACAGATTTGAATTTATCACAATCTTTCTGCACATCTACGCCAGTGAAAATATCTATCCATACTATGTGACTGACTACCTGCATCTATCAACTTCTGTACATCTGTTATAGAGTAGTCGTAAGTTAGTAGACACATTCTATCATCTTTCATAGCTACAAGATCCCAACGGACAATTTGATAGTCTCTTGAGACGAATAGTTCACCAACTGTAACATTTGCAATCATACTTGTCTCTGTAGAAAATATTGTCCCGTGTATTTCTGCCTCTAGTACAGTCAGCAACTTGTTGATATACACATTTTTTAGCTATAAAAAATGAAACGAATCCACGCGTGCTTCCATCTTCTGCCAACTAATTTCGATAAAGTTAATAATAATACTTATTTATAATATACTGGTTTATACATCTAAACAAGTCGGTTTGAAGATCCATGAGGAAAAAAAATAATTAGGATCACTGCAGCAAACACAGAACCAATCAGGCTGAGAGAAACGCCACTGAAAAAGGTAGAGGTATTTATATACCTAGGAAATATCAATAACAAGGAGGAAGATACACCTAAAGCCAAGGATTCAACAAGCAAGAGTTGCATTCGGCATGTTGAAACTTATATGGAACTCCAAGAAAATAAAAAGGAAGACAAAAATACTGATTTTCAATTCAAATGTGAAGCCAAAGCCAAAGGCAATGACAGGAGACTGCAGGGTTTTGTCAACAGATACCTGAGAAAGATTCTTGGTATAAAATGGTTTGACAAGGTTACAAACGACAGACCGCGGGAGAGAGCGGGACAAGGTAAATTGGAATAGGAAATCTTAGGAAGAAAGTGGAGATGGATGGGTGAAATATTAAGAAAGCCACAGGTCAGTATCACCAGACAATGCCTGTCATGGAAACCCCAGGGAAGGAGAGCCATAGGCATACCAAGGAATACACGGAGACGAGATCTGGAGGAGGAAATAAAGAAAACAGGAACCAGCTGGAATAAGTGGAACAAATTGGACAGGACAGAGCTGCTTGGCGAGGATTAGTTGATGACTTATGCACCCCTGGATGATAGAAGGCGAACGAGAGACACACCCAGAGAGAGAGAGAGAGAGAGAGAGAGAGAGAGAGAGAGAGAGAGAGAGAGCGAAAGAGGAGAGGGAGATAGAGAGAGAGGTAGCAGGTGGACGAACAGTAAGGATTTCTTTTTCTTAACCAAAGTGGCGCTGGTTCAAAACGTTCGCTAAAGTCTAGCTATGTGGTCTTAGTTGATCTGTACTTCTACACGGGCGGATACCCATTGCGCAGATCCCAGCTCTGGCATGACCTGGATGGAACCAGGAGAAGGATTTCCTGCTTATCAGGCTAGGCTTGAGCAGCTTATTACTCCGCTGCACCGTGACAAGTGCCGTGGAGGGTGGTTAACAATGTGTGAATCCATCTTAATAGACTCAAACACTAGAACAAAGTAGTCCCGGAACCTGTTAGACGCTATTTATGCTGCCCTTAACAAACCACCTTACCATGGCCGGTGTTATGCCATGTCACACAGCTAATCAGCTCTTACGTCATGCTCTCTATGGACAGTGGTGTTATTCTTCTCCTTGTCATACACAAAAGCCCCTGCGGACCACTCGGATGGTAACGGGGTACATTAAAAACCTAGTCAGTACAACCCATAGCAACAGCAGGCGTAAGTGGACTTTATTACCCAGAATAAAATATCACATAGCAGCAGCAGGGGCAAGTGGACTTTATTACCCAGAATAAAATATCACATAGCAACAGCAGGGGCAGGTGGACTTTATTACCCAGAATAAAATACCACATAGCAACAGCAGGGGCATGTGGACTTTATTACCCAGAATAAAATACCACATAGCAACAGCAGGGGCAGGTGGACGTTATTACCCAGAATAAAATGTCACATAGCAACAGTAGGCGTAAGTGGACTTTATTACCCAGAATAAAATATCACATAGCAACGGGAAAACCCGGTGTAATGATAGTTCGACCAAGAACATGACCAATGATCTAAGTGAGTATTTCTCACGTCGGGGCATGTCAAATGTCTTAGTACAGTGCTCCTCAGCCTGGACACCAGCGACCCCTAGTGGACGATTTTAGCTGCTGAGTTGGCGGCAGCAGAATAATTACAATATGTATTTACAAAAGGTTATTATTGCTAGGGCAATGGAGAAACTACACAACCTGATGAAACTGTGGCAGAATACCAGTACTTACTTACTTTCCGTGTCCCAGGCACTACGTCACACATCATTATTCCAGTAGTCAGCCATATGGTTGCCCTGCCACTGGCACTCAGCAGGTCAGTCATGATTCAAGTCTCCGGGAGGTTTGGGCAGATGATCTCGGTTTTGTGGTACTCCACATTCGCATGTTTCATCGCCCCTGTATACCCACCTTTTCAGGGTTTTCCTGCATCGTGATACACCAGTTCGAATTCTATTTAGTCACTTCCATGTTGCATAGGGCAGAAGATGTCCAGGCGCAGGTTTCTCCCGTAACTCGATCAGGGGGACCTGTGTCAGCTGTTTCCAACTTTCGATGCCAGTAAACCAACAATGGTGCACATTTATTAAACCTATTTTTTCTCGGTTACGGCATTCAGCTGTGAAACATGGACAGTTACCCAAATCTTAAGGAAGAGAATGGAATCCTTCGAGTCTAAAAGTTATAGAAAGGTTCTCAGAATACCATGAACCGAAAACACAAAGAATGCAGCCATTCGACGAGAATTGGGCCTAGAGGAGAACTGGTTCATAAATACCGTTATTAAAATAAATTAAAATACTTTGGGTATATCAAAAGACATAACAGTCTTGAGAGAACGGTAATGGAGGGTATGGTGACGGGCACGAGAGGCAGAGGCAGACCGAGAAGGCGATGACACCAGGATGCCATAGAAGGCTTGGGAATGACTTTGGAGTACGTTGGAGATTTAGTAAGAGATGGAGTTTTTTTTACAGACGGGTAGTGATGAGAGCGAAGTTCAGCAAAGGACATGCTTCATGATGATGATGTATTTAAAAAAATCAAAAATACACAAACTTGATAGACGATCGCAAAATTTTCATTCAATTTAGATTTTAGTGGGCAGTAAGGACAATTTATCCTCACGAAAGTTATACAAGTGGGCGCATGTACAAAATGGTTAACGAGCCCTGTCCTAGGGTATGGCTGACATAGTCTCAAATCAGTTACCGCAGTCGGGGATGAAGTGGCAAAAATCTCAGTGATGAGAACCTTTTGACAGCTTGGGTGACTAGTTAACATTCCTTGCTACCGTACCTTCACTAACTCTCTCAGAGTCACGCTCTCCTTGCTGTCCTACCTTCACTAACTCTCTCAGAGTCACGCACTCCTTGCTGTCCTACCTTCACTAACTCTCTCAGAGTCACGCACTCCTTGCTACCGTACCTTCACTAACTCTCTCAGAGTCACGCACTCCTTGGTACCATACCTTCACTAACTCTCTCAGAGTCACGCACTCCTTGGTACCATACCTTCACTAACTCTCTCAGAGTCACGCACTCCTTGGTACCATACCTTCACTAACTCTCTCAGAGTCACGCTCTCCTTGCTGTCCTACCTTCACTAACTCTCTCAGAGTCACGCTCTCCTTGCTGTCCTACCTTCACTAACTCTCTCAGAGTCACGCTCTCCTTGCTGTCCTACCTTCACTAACTCTCTCAGAGTCACGCTTTCCTTTACATCTATGTCGGATGGAGGACTTCTCGTCTGGGAAAAGAACTATATCAGTGCAGCTGTGCCAGACGCGTTCTAACCGCTCAGCCAATTATTCCTTAGGGGCCACATGTAACGACAGTTAACATGAAATTGATGATGAAACACAAATGGGCTTAAAACTTGGACCTGGGAACAATGCACGACAACAGACTGAGAACCACTGATCTAAATTGGCGTTATCATAAAGTGGTTCGACACAGGCTGTACTTCATAGGCACAGGCTTTGTCTATGTTACCGGGGGTCTATTCGGTGAATGAAGACGGGTAACCTGTTTGATATGTTGTAAGAGGCGACTACGGAGAGGTGGACATGGGGCTATCTACCTCATTCTACAGAAAATTATTATAAGCGATCAGATAATGAAACAAAGGCTTCTAGTTTCTACACCTCAGTGTGGAAGAGGTGCGGCTAGGTCGTCAAAGGAGCAGTCTGTTTTGACGGGAGAAGATGGTGTTTCGGCTCTAAGAATTGTCCGGTAGATCGTTTTTGCACACTCAACGAACAAGAGCTCTCTGCTTGTGAGTATCTTATGTACGCGCAGGGTCCCCGGTCTCACTGAAGTGCCTTGTCTTCCCCGAATCGGGTCTCATCTTGAATGACAGGAGAAAGGGATTTCTCGGCCTCGGCCAGGCGTTCCGTGACTCGTCCTTAGCCAATGATGCGACGACTTGCGCGCGTCTTCTAGCCAATGGCTGGCGACTTCTCCGATGCGCGAGGAAAAGATGTCCGCGTGAACTGTCTTGGTGTCGGCCTCGCTCCGCCCCCTCGAGGTGGCTCGTGCGTCTAAAGCCATCGTCACGTGCTTTCAGAAAGCCAGATGTGATAAAAGGTGTGAGAGAGCGCCTGGGACGTTTAACCTTGGCCAGGTGGTGACCATTAAACTAAGAGGCTCATAGCTTCACCGACCGGACTTGGGACGGTTGAAGAGGGTTTGAAGTATATAAATAGATCATTATTTTGAGCATTTTCGCGTGGACTTAAGAAGCAGACCAAATTTAATTAATCAAGCATTTCAAACATTTGAAAGACTTTGGTGACACAAACCGCAACTTCCGTATAATTTCCCACCAAGCAAGGACTTTCATCGGACGTTAGCCGTTTACCACCAACAGTTGCCGTTCACAGACACGGGACAACAACTTTCAGGGTTGAAATTATTTATTTGTTTGTGGTTTTCATTTTCTGTGGAATTCTGTTACTTACTTCAGGGAGCTCATGAAGTTTCATTTTAACGGAAATCCACCAAAGGGTAAGTATTTAAGAACAGTTGTCCTGAAGAGTGTCTATGTGTTTATGTTGTGTATGTTAGAACTGTAACTCCTCGATCCACCAGTTTGCCTGTTCCCATTGTGCGTGAACACGCTTGAACTGTGGACACACAAAACAGAGCTGTCCAATCAATGTATTGCATGTTTTGTGGAGTACTTCTATACTAATGACTCTGACTTTTATGGTTTACAGTTCCAATTCTTCTCTTCTCTCATTTTCGTTCCATGCGAAGCAGAAGGCCATCACTACAGCTGTCATTATTAGAATGAGAGTCCGTGATCAAAGTACCTTCGTGCGCTGTTGTAGCGATAGTTTCTGTATCAATTTGTTTCATATGACGAGGCTGCTAGAACCATACACAGCCCTCTTTATTGGCCTTTTGTTAACGTACTCCTATTCTCCTTCTTTTTCTACTTTCCTCCCCTATTCTTTCCGCGAAGACACGTCAATCCATCATTTTGGAGTTTGCTCCCATATCATTAGGTCCACCTAAAGGATTTAAAGAGCTTAGAAATAGAGGTTGCTTGCCTCTACAGTCACGGCACAGTGTGCATGTTAGATCTAGTATATCATAGTGCGAGTTACTCGGGGTATATATTTGGAATGGGCTACCATAAGACTGGAAGTCATTTGTAAATGTTAACTGACTGAGAGAACAGGTAAGGTTAAACTACAGTTTTATCTAAAAGCAGAAACACCAGTCCTTTATTAACTGTTTTTGTCATTTTGTAGCAACACAAAAAAAAACAACACTTAACATTGTTGTCTTAGAGCAATCACCAACTACAGATACCATTAGTGGCTTAGAGTAATCACCAATTACATATACCATTAGTGGCTTAGAGTAATCACCAATTACATATACCATTAGTGGCTTAGAGTAATCACCAATTACATATACCATTAGTGGCTTAGAGTAATCACTAATTACAGATACCCTTAGTGTTTTATAGAAATCACCAACTATAGATACCATTAGTGTTTTAGAGTAATCACCAACTACAGATACCATTAGTGGCTTAGAGTAATCACCAATTACATATACCATTAGTGTTTTATAGAAATCACCAACTACAGATACCATTAGTGTCTCAGAGTAATCACCAACTACAGATACCATTAGTAGCTTAGAGTAATCACTAATTACATATACCATTAGTGTTTTATAGAAATCACCAACTATAGATACCATTAGTGTTTTATAGAAATCACCAACTATAGATACCATTAGTGTTTTATAGAAATCACCAACTACAGATACCATTAGTGTCTTAGAGCAATCACCAACTACAGATACCATTAGTGGCTTAGAGTAATCACCAATTACAGATACCATTAGTGTTTTATAGAAATCACCAACTACAGATACCATTAGTGTCTCAGAGTAATCACCAACTACAGATACCATTAGTAGCTTAGAGTAATCACTAATTACAGATACCATTAGTGTTTTATAGAAATCACCAACTACAGGGACCATTAGTGTTTTAGAGTAATTACAAATTACAGATACCATTAGTGTTTTAGAGTAATAACCAACTACAGAGGACCATTAGTGTTTTAGAGTAATTACCAATTACATATACCATTAGTGTTTTAGAGTAATAACCAACTACCGAGACCATTAGTGTTTTAGAGTACCAACTAAAGAGAATATAAAAGTGATTTCCATTTTTGAGGCGCAAATGAATTGTTTTGTTAGTTATTCACAAACCGATTAATATTCAGTCACTGCAAATCCTGTATTGAATTATATCTCAAATATAATAAATATGGGCTTCTACTACCGAATTATGTTTCCCCAATATAAAACATGTATCGCAGCTGTAGGGGATGGCGTAGTCAATATGTCATTATACTAAGGCTGCATGTTTATAAGACCATACTGTTTAATTACATTGCTTATTGTTTTGACGAACGGAACGTATAAACACACCTTCAGGTAAACATTTCACATCTCGGTAAACTGAAATAAATAAATAAAAAAAAAAACATAGAAAATAGGCACCGAATTTTGTTCAAGTGTTACAATATTCAAAAGGTACGAATCAAATTAATGACATGTGTTTCAAACATTAAAAATAGAAAGCAAGTGCCGGATCATGGTTCAGGGACAAACAATGGGTTTTCGTGCTGGATCCAGCTTCCGTAGAACGTGAGGAATCCAGTATATGGCTAAATGTGTTTGATAACTGACGGATATTTGATAACTGACTAATGTTTGATAACTTACGGAAATTTGATAACTGACTGATGTTTTATCTCGAACAAAAATGTTTGATAACTGCCTGTTAACTGATTGTGATGTTTGATAGCTAATTGCGATATTCGTTCTCCAAAAAAATGTTTTTAATTGAGTGTGATGTTTGATAAATGACTGAGCTGACTAGGATGTTTGAAAACTGCCTTTGATGTTTGATAACTGAATGTGATGTTTTATAACTCACTGTGATGTTTGATAAATGATTGTGATGCGTGATAACTCACTGTGATTTTTTGATAAATGATTGTGATGCTTGATAACTCAGTGATGTCAAATAACTGATTGTGATGTTTGATAACTCACTGTGATGTCTAATAACTGATTGTGATGTTTGATAACTCACTGTGATGTTTGATACATATTGTGATGCTTGATAAATCACTGTGATGTTTGATAAATAATTGTGATGTTTGTTAACTGTTTGATAACCGACTTTCTTTTCTTTGTCGTGGTCCTTCGTTCTCAGTCTCCCGCTACCAAGCTCTGAAAAGGTCCTTGCAAGTAGCAGGATGTAGTCAGAAGAACGTTGTGTCGTAGTTTACAGCTTGACTGCGATACTTGCACCTTTCGGCCCGATATACATCTACTTCAGCATATACTTTTTGTGTAACCGGTTAACGACCCCTCTTCAAACCTGCTCCTTAGCCAGTTTGCCCAGTTGCAGCCCATTATCCAGGATCGTCTCGTGGAGGTAGCAAATGATTTGGCAGATCTGGGTTACTGGCAGTCAGCTATGAGTTGCTGGCCCTGAAGCTAGCAGTCAGTTTTGGATCGCTGGCCCTTAGGTTAGCAGTCGGCTTTGGGTTGCTGACCCTGAGCCTAGCAGTCAGTTTTGGATAGTTGGCCCTGAAGCTAGCAGTCAGTTTTGGATCGCTGGCCCTTAAGTTAGCAGTCGGCTTTGGGTTGCTGACCCTCAGCCTAGCAGTCAGTTTTGGATCGCTGGCCCTTAGGTTAGCAGTCGGCTTTGGGTTGCTGAGCCTAGCAGTCAGTTTTGGATCGCTGGCCCTGAGCCTAGCAGTCAGTTTTGGATCGCTGGCCCTGAAGCTAGCAGTCAGTTTTGGATCGTTGGCCCTGAGCCTAGCAGTCAGTTTTGGATCGCTGGCCCTGAAGCTCGCAGTCAGTTTTGGATCGCTGGCCCTGAAGCTAGCAGTCCGTTTTGGATCGCTGGCATTGAAGCTAGCAGTCAGTTTTGGATCGTTGGCCCTGAGCCTAGCAGTCAGATTTGTATCGTTGGCCCTGAAGCTAGCAGTCAGTTTTGGATCGCTGGCCCTGAAGCTAGCAGTCAGTTTTGGATCGCTGGCCCTGAAGCTAGCAGTCAGTTTTGTATCGCTGGCCCTGAAGCTAGCAGTCAGTTTTGGATCGCTGGCCCTGAAGCTAGCAGTCAGTTTTGGATCGCTGGCCCTGAAGCTAGCAGTCAGTTTTGGATCGCTGGCATTGAAGCTAGCAGTCAGTTTTGGATCGTTGGCCCTGAGCCTAGCAGTCAGATTTGTATCGTTGGCCCTGAAACTAGCAGTCAGTTTTGGATCGCTGGCCCTGAAGCTAGCAGTCAGTTTTGGATCGCTGGCCCTGAAGCTAGCAGTTATTTTTGGATCGCTGGCCCTGAAGCTAGCAGTCAGTTTTGGATCGCTGGCCCTGAAGCTAGCAGTCAGTTTTGGATCGCTGGCCCTGAAGCTAGCAGTCAGTTTTGGATCGTTGGCCCTGAGCCTAGCAGTCAGTTTTGGATCGTTGGCCCTGAAGCTAGCAGTCAGTCTTGGATCGCTGGCCCTGAGCCTAGCAGTCAGTTTTGGATCGCTGGCCTTGAAGCTAGCAGTCCGTTTTGGATCGCTGGCCCTGAAGCTAGCAGTCAGTTGTAAACCGCTGGCCCTGAAGCTAGCAGTCCGTTTTGGATCGCTGGCATTGAAGCTAGCAGTCAGTTTTGGATCGTTGGCCCTGAGCCTAGCAGTCAGATTTATATCGTTGGCCCTGAAGCTAGCAGTCAGTTTTGGATCGCTGGCCCTGAAGCTAGCAGTCAGTTTTGGATAGCTGGCCCTGAAGCTAGAAGTCAGTTTTGGATCGCTGGCCCTGAAGCTAGCAGTCAGTTTTGGATCGCTGGCCCTGAAGCTAGCAGTCAGTTTTGTATCGCTGGCATTGAAGCTAGCAGTCAGTTTTGGATCGTTGGCCCTGAGCCTAGCAGTCAGATTTGTATCGTTGGCCCTGAAGCTAGCAGTCAGTTTTGGATCGCTGGCCCTGAAGCTAGCAGTCAGTTTTGGATCGCTGGCCCTGAAGCTAGCAGTCAGTTTTGGATCGCTGGCCCTGAAGCTAGCAGTCAGTTTTGGATCGCTGGCCCTGAAGCTAGCAGTCAGTTTTGGATCGTCGGCCCTGAAGCTAGCAGTCAATTTTGGATCGCTGGCCCTTAGGTTAGTCGGCTTTGGGTTGCTGACCCTGAGCCTAGCAGTCAGTTTTGGATCGCTGGCCCTGAGCCTAGCAGTCAGTTTTGGATCGCTGGCCCTGAAGTTAGCAGTCAGTTTTGGATCGCTGGCCCTGAAGCTAGCAGTCAGTTTTGGATCGCTGGCCCTGAAGCTAGCAGTCAGTTTTGGGTCGTTGGCCCTGAAGCTAGCAGTCAGTTTTGGATCGCTGGCCCTGAAGCTAGCAGTCAGTTTTGGATCGCTGGCCCTTAGGTTAGTCGGCTTTGGGTTGCTGACCCTGAGCCTAGCAGTCAGTTTTGGATCGTTGGCCCTGACGCTAGCAGTCAGCTATGAGTCGCTAGCCCTGACGAAAGCTTTGTTCGCTGACCGCTGCAACTCACGAGAAACAAATTTGAGAGTTTCTTCTCAGTAGCTGTTTAGTAGCATGCAGACAAGCATTCTCATCATGCTAAACAAAACTGCTACAGGAACAACCACTACCAGAGTGCATACAATTCGAAGCCAGCGGTGGTCCTGGGTTCATTCCCCAGTTGAGGTGGTAATGTTTTTTCAGACCTCAAGGGCTCCCGGGTCGACCCAGCCTTAAGTGGGTACCGGTTCAGACCGGGAAGTAAAAGCGGCGATGGAGAGGAGATGGCTACCGCCCTCATATAGCCGATCCTTTGAAATGTGAGATCGCTAACACCTCAAACCCCAACGGCAGTAATGCTATGGGTTACTTTACTACTTTACGTTACAGTCTTCACGGTCTTTCTGTAAGGACCAACTGTAAATGTGGCCCCATGCTTCAAATAGTGTGAAAAGCAGATGTGAGGTGGGTGTCGGGGTGGGGGTGGTGGGTGGAGAGGGGGGGGGGAGGGGTTAATAGAGCAGCTTAGTGATTAATGGTAAGGCTCAAATAACAAACATGCATGAACTTGAGCCTAGGAACTAGCGAGGTCCCAACTCTCTAGGACATTAACCAATACCAAATGTCTACTGATGTGCTGAATAATGTTGGATAACTGGCTGTGATGTTTTATAACTGACTGTGATGTTTGATAGCTGACTGTGATGTTTGATAGCTGACTGTGATGTTTTATAGCTGACTGTGATGTTTGATAGCTGACTGTGATGTTTGATAGCTGACTGTGATGTTTTATAGCTGACTGTGATGTTTGATAGCTGACTGTGATGATTGATAGCTGACTGTGATGTTTTATAGCTGACTGTGAAGTTTGATAGCTGACTGTGATGTTTTATAGCTGACTGTGATGTTTGATAACTGACTGTGATGTTTGATAGCTGACTGTGAAGTTTGATAGCTGACTGTGATGTTTTATAGCTGACTGTGATGTTTGATAACTGACTGTGATGTTTGATAGCTGACTGTGAAGTTTGATAGCTGACTGTGATGTTTTATAGCTGACTGTGATGTTTGATAGCTGACTGTGAAGTTTGATAGCTGACTGTGATGTTTTATAGCTGACTGTGATGTTTTATAGCTGACTGTGATGTTTGATAGCTGACTGTGATGTTTAATAACTGGCTGTGATGTTTGAGAACTGACTGTCATGTTTGATAGCTGATTGTGATGTTGGATAAATGACTGTGATGTTTGATAACTGACTATGATGTTTGATAACTGACTGTGATGTTTGATAACTGACTGTCATGTTTGATAGCTGACTGTGATGTTGGATAACTGACTGTGCTGTTGGATAACTGGCTGTAGTTTTTAATAACTGTCTGTGATGTTTGATTACTGACGGTGATGTTTGATAACTGACTATTACATTTGATAACTGACTGTGATGTTTGATAAATGACTGTGATGTTTGATAATTGACTGTGGTATTTAATCTGCAACAAAATATTGTGATAACTGACTGCGATGTTTAATCTGCAACAAAATATTATGATAACTGACTGTGATGTTATATAACTGACAGTGATGTTTGATATCTGACTGTGATGTTTGATAGCTGACTGTTTATCTGACTGTGATGTTTGATAACTTTACTGATGTTGGATCTCCAATAATATGTTTGATAACTGAATGTGATGTTTGAAGTCCAATCCTATATTTGATAACTGAATACGATGTTTGATGTCCTTTAGCATGTTTGATAACTAACTGTGTATCTGGCTGTGATGTTTGATGTCCTGTAGTATTGTTAGCTGTCTGTGATGTTCAATGTCCTAAAGTATGGTTGATATCTGATGATGTTTGATGACATAAAGTATGTTTGAAAACTGAATGTGAGGTTTCATGTCCTTTAGCATGTTTGATAACTGAATGTGATGTTTGATAACTGAATGTGATATTTGATAACTGAATGTGATGTTTTATGTACACTAGTATGCTTAATAACTGACTAAAATTTTTGATCTACACAAATATTTTTATCCAACATTGTGCTTGTTTCGTTATCGTAAGCCGCTGCCCGGCTAGAACACTAATGGCACGTGGTCCCTGATAGGATCGCGTTCGCTCCTTTATAGCGACACTTTTAAATCTATCCATTTAGAAATGGGCACCTCACATAAAGAAATTGACGATAAGGCAGAGTGAAGACAAATTGCCACCTTTCCTCGTGACAAAAAAGCAACAGACAGAGACCTCGTCCAATGTACAGTGAAGTCTGTAACACTTGATCCCCAGACGGCAGTGTCTTCTGTTCTGCTACCGTCACCTTTGTTTAATTGACACAAACAGCAAAGCCACGTTAGGTAACCGTGTTATCAACTTGCCCCGTTCTAAAATAGCAAATACAAAAAAGGAATGTATTTTCAAAGATCCAACTGATAACATTTGATAAACTGTGCGTACGACTATTGACCTGTGCGTCTGGGCACGTACACAACACATAACAGAGAGGTGCAATAAGTCACATTACTATAACCAAAAATGTCAACACTTTCTATCAAGATACTGATAGTAAAGGCACTTGCAATAAATACTACGCTTGGCAATATGTGGCGTTGATTGGTCAAGTATGCCTTTATATCATCATCATGTAGCATGCCATTTATAGAACGTCGCTCCCATCACAGTCTGTCTGAAAGAAACTCGTTCCTTGCCAAAACTCCAGCCTCCGCCACAGTCATACCCAGGCATTACTGGATATCTTGGTGCCATCGTCTTCTTGGTCTACCCCTTCCTCTTTTGCCTGGCACCATACCTTCCATCACTGTTCTTTCGAGACCGTTGTGTCTCTTTATGTGACCAAAGTATTTGCATTTTCTAGCCAAAATGAAATTAATAAACCAGTTCTCCTCTATGCTCAACTCTTGCCGAGTTTCTACATTTGTCTTTTTCTCTGTCCAGATTATTCTGATGATGTTTCTGTAACATTTTTACTCAAATGATCAAATTCTTTGTCTGGAAGTTTTGGTAATCGTCCACGATTCGCAGCCATAAGCTGCCACATGAAAAACACTTTATATATATATATATATATATGTGTGTTTTGTGTGGGTTTGTTTGTGTATCTGTGTGTGTTTAGAGAGAGAGAGAGAGAGAATGCGTGAGAGAGTGAGTGAGAGAGTGATATATAGATTTATCATCAGGCGAGTATATTAGTGACGAGTAATGAGTATATTAGTTATACTGTATACTTTATTATACGTATATTCTCGTGGAATACAATTGATAAGTTTTCTTCAGTGAATATTTGTGATAAACTCAGAAAAGAAATGTTATTTGTTCGAATATCTTAAGAAGTGATCGTCATTCGTTAACAATGATTACATAGCCCATCTACCAACAACAAATGTTACTAACTAATTATAAGGTAAACAATGAAGACATATAGTCGGTTAATAATGTTACAGATATTAGCAATTTGTGTAAAACTATCTATCAGGTATGCTTGCAGTCGCTGCACGGATCTACTATAAGACATGTTTGTTTCAAACAGCACATGTCACCTATGAGACATGTTTGTTTCAAACAGCACATGTCACCTATAAGACGTGTTTATCTCAAACAGCACATGTCACCTCTAAGACATGTTTATTTCAAACAGCACATGTCACCTATGAGACATGTTTGTTTCAAACAGCATGCGTCACCTATAAGACGTGTTTATCTCAAACAGCACACGTCACCAATAAGACGCGTTTATCTTGAACAGCTTACGAGTGTGGTTGTGGACTTAAAGTGTGACGTGATGGACTCTAACGAGTGTGGTTATGGACTTAAAGTGTGACGTGATGGACTCTAACGAGTGTGGTTATGGACTTAAAGTGTGACGTGATGGACTCTAACGAGTGTGGTTATGGACTTAAAGTGTGACGTGATGGACTCTAACGAGTGTGGTTGTGGACTTAAAGTGTGACGTGATGGACTCTAACGAGTGTGGTTGTGGACTTAAAGTGTGACGTGATGGACTCTAACGAGTGTGGTTGTTGACTTAAAGTGTGACGTGATGTACTCTAACGAGTGTGGTTGTGGACTTAAAGTGTGACGTGATGGACCCTAACGAGTGTGGTTGTGGACTTAAAGTGGGACGTGATGGACTCTAACGAGTGTGGTTGTGGACTTAAAGTGTGACGTGATGGACTCTAACGAGTGTGGTTGTTGACTTAAAGTGTGACGTGATGGACTCTAACGAGTGTGGTTGTGGACTTCAAGTGTGACGTGATGGACCCTAACGAGTGTGGTTGTGGACTTAAAGTGGGACGTGATGGACTCTAACGAGTGTGGTTGTGGACTTAAAGTGTGACGTGATGGACTCTAACGAGTGTGGTTGTTGACTTAAAGTGTGACGTGATGGACTCTAACGAGTGTGGTTGTGGACTTAAAGTGTGACGTGATGGACTCTAACGAGTGTGGTTGTGGACTTAAAGTGTGACGAGATGGACCTTTACGAGTTACGATGGACTGAAAATATATTGTTAAGGGACAATTCGGTGGGTGGGAATGAACTAAGGGTTTGTATTACTACTACTGCTGCTGTTGTTAGCATTACTACTACTACTAATGCTACTTCTACTACTACAACTGCTGATATTGCTTCTACTACTACTCCTGCCACAGCAATTACTACTACTATTAGTATTACCATTGCTGCTGCTGCTACAACTACTTTTACTAATAATGCTGATGTTACAACTACTACTACGGCTGCTGCTAATGATATTGCTACTACTACCACAACAACTACTCCCACTAATATTTCTACAACAACAAATATTACTGTCAATACTACTACTACCATCGCAACACCAACTACAATAACCTCAACTACTAGAGTCATCATCATGTATACTTGCTGACAATCTCTCAATCCTCTTCCCCAGTCTCTGTACCGAATGAGTGCAGCTAGAAATGCAGGCTACATGCAGTTCATTGGATACTTCCCACCTTCTCCGTGATATTCTTCAGACTAAAGATAGCTACCAAGCCCAAATCATTGACAACAACAATAGTAGCAGCACCAGTATCAAAGACATGTACACTGCAGGGTGCCACTCTGACATGATCTCACCCCTCCTCCATAGCAAATCTAGCGACATGGCCTTCAACATCCGGGACACTGAAACCGATTTTGACAATGAGATTGAGAACGACGGGGATATAGACGTGGCGACAGAAACTAATTCGTGCGTCAACGGGGGAGATCAGTCGGATGACCTTGATGAAAGGTCGCTGGATACTTCTGGCCACGAGGACAATCTCAAGAACGTTGACCACGAATCTTTTTTGTTGGACAGCAAGGAGGCCAAACGTGCTCATGTTGAAAACATACTCAGCAGCATGAGACAATCCCCCCATCAGGATACAATGGAATCGTCCACCGGCGCTCTCACTGGGGACTTCAAGCGACAGAAGAGGAAGCAGCCACAACCACAACAACACGAATGCAGCACTTTACATTCGGAAGAGTTGGCACTTCAGCGACAGATTCTTCAACTGCAGGAGCAGATGATAGCCGTAAAGAGGAAGAGAGAAGAGGATTTGTCTGTTAACGACGTCAGCGATGATATAATTGACGACGACATTACTGATGGCGAAACAAGCAAGCCAAATAGTCCTCTTACTGGAGCCCCCAAGCGTGAAAGGGTGGAGCATATTCTTGGTAACGTGAGGCCTTCACCACGTCTGGACAATGGCTTAGAATTTAACAACAGGGTCTCGCCCAGCAGTGAAAATGGCAAGAAGCAGAAGAGGAAACAAACGCAGCCTCAACAGCACGACAACAGCAGATCAGGACACAGGGATGGAATCAGTAATGTTCAATACGACGACAACAACCATGGGTTTGTTGCTAAGAAGGACGAAGATACTACCATCAACGAGGACTGTGTGAGCAACTTGAACAACCTTAGCCGGCTCTATGAAACAAATACTTTATTTCGTAACAATCTCTACCACAATATGGGAGATAAGGAGTTGATTTCTCCTGTACACAATGGATTTGATCCACACCTTTACCGGGATAACTTTTTTAGGCACAATAACTTTTTGAGTATAAGACCTGACTTTGATACATTAGCTAGTTTCAAGAACGTGTCCAAAACATCGCACGCCAGAGGGGAATCAGGACGACTTCGGGAGGATCAATCAAAGCTCCCGTCAGAAGATCTGTCCAAAATTGCAGTAGCTCTTAAGGCGGAGTTATCCCACGCTGTGAGCAAAGCAATCGACAACGCAGTCAGCAAGGTCTTCAGTGAGAAACAGCCGGGTGTCCACAACATACAACATTCTATGAGGGCTGATTGTAATTCCCCACAACAGCAGCGAGATCGACATCAGCAGCCAGACCATCAGCATCATCATCAACAAAAACATCAGCACCCTGCAAATTTGTTCCCTCACTTCCTACACCAACACCAGCAGCTGCAACAACAGCACCGCCTTCATCATCACCATCAACAACAGCAACAACATCAACCGTCTAGTCAAGTTTCTGAACGCGAAGCTCTGAAAGAGACAGTGAACAACTCACAAGGAAAGAAGAAGCCAGAACTTGTTGTGCCTTTTAGCGACCATTTGCACTTTCTCGAACGTTACGGCAATCGATTTCACCAAGAGAAGATGAGTGCATTTGATCCCCTGAATAAACCTCAGAGTGATTTGATCACACCTCACACTGGGCCCGCCATGTCCTTCCACCCTCATTTTCCCTACTACCTTCCTACTCAGGTGATACCTCCCATGTTTCCGGGGGAGCCAGAACAAACAGAAGCCTTGTCTCTCATTGTCAACACCCCAAAGAAGAAGCGGACCAAGGTCACGGATACAAGGCTGAGTTCCCCACGTGGGAAACCCAGTGTACTGCAGGATAACACGCCTAGCTCGAGCATGGACCTTACTGAGGCGCAGCGACACATGGCCGTGGCATTCCCTCACTTCCTGCCACCTGTTCTGCCAACGAGTGTGGCAATAACAAACCCTTCTCTCAGTCACTCGGATTTCCTGGCTCTTAGACTAAGGGAGGCTGCCTTTGAGGACTCTCGAATCCCAAGCCCACATGATCACTCAAGAGACTCTCCTCGGTCCCTCAACGACTCTCCTCAGTTCATGAGCAAGATGGAGATGTACGAAAGGGGAAGCATGAGTCTGGTCGGTGACCTCATGGATGGCAGCAGTTCCAGCAGTGGCCTCTTGATATCCTTTTTGGTAATTGACTGAAATAATGAGAATCGTTACAATAGTGACGAAGATGATATGTCGTTAATTCTGAGCTTAGTTAGTACAGAGCGATGGCAGCTAGGGATGTTGTTGGCTGTTGTTAGTACAGAGCAATGGCAGCTAGGGATGTTGTTGGGTGTTGTTAGTACAGAGCGATGGCAGCTAGGGATGTTGTTGGCTGTTGTTAGTACAGAGCAATGGCAGCTAGGGATGTTGTTGGGTGTTGTTAGTACAGAGCGATGGCAGCTAGGGATGTTGTTGGCTGTTATTAGTACAGAGCGATAGCAGCTAGGGATGTTGTTGGGTGTTGTTAGTACAGAGTGATGGCAGCTAGGGATATTGTTGGGTGTTGTTAGTACAGAGTGATGGCAGCTAGGGGTGTTGTTGGCTGTTGTTAGTACAGAGCGATGGCAACTAGGGATGTTGTTGGCTGTTGTTAGTACAGAGCGATGGCAACTAGAGTTGTTGTTGGATGTACACAGTGAGTATATTTACTCTTTTGTAAGCCCTAAGACGGGCGTACGGTGACGGTTGCAGTAGCTTTCCTTGCATCCCGAGGCTGATGACAGTGGACCGGTGTCCTCCATAGGATTGCCTTAAGCTAGGCTTCATCTGCATGACGCCCAATACTACAGGGATCACGTCGATACCTATCACTTTAGGGATACTGAAACAGTCTGTTTGCAGGAAGATCTGTATGGAAGTGAAGTCTGTTGAAGTCTCTATATCTTGCCTGCCCCTTCCTAAAGTTGTCTGATCAATATGTCTTGCCTGCCTCTGACTAAAGTTGTCTGATCAGTATGTCCTGCCTGCCCCTGACTAAAGTTGTCTGATCAGTATGTATTGCCTGCCCCTGACTAAAGTTTTCTGATCAGTATGTCTTGCCTGCCCCTGACTAAAGCTGTATGTCTGATCAGTATGTCTTGCCTGCCTCTGACTAAAGTTGTCTGAACAGTATGTCTTGCCTGTCCCTGACTAAAGTTGTCTGATCAGTATGTCTTGCCTGCCCCTGACTAAAGTTGTCTGATCAGTATGTCTTGCCTGCCCCTGACTAAAGTTGTCTGATCAGTATGTCTTGCCTGCCCCTGACTAAAGTTGTCTGATCAGTATGTATTGCCTGCCCCTGACTGAAGTTGTCTGATCAGTATGTATTGCCTGCCCCTGACTTAAGTTGTCTGATCAGTATGTATTGCCTGCCCCTGACTAAAGTTGTCTGATCAGTATGTCTTGCCTGTCCCTGACTAAAGTTGTCTGATCAGTATGTCTTGCCTGCCCCTGACTACAGTTGTCTGATCAGTATGTCTTGCCTGCCCCTGACTACAGTTGTCTGATCAGTATGTCTTGCCTGCCCCTTCCTAAATTTGTCTGATCAGCATGTTTTGCCTGACCAGACGTTAATCTCCTCTTCCCAAAATCTAGAACTACTTATTACAACAAAGTCTGCTGCACATGAAACAATTTATTTTGAAAAAAGAGAAAAGGTAGAAATGAGGACACACCCCACGGAAACAGCCAATCAGTGTGACCAAAAATGTCATATTGGAACAAACAATGCAAGAGGAAAGTTAAGAAATCCAAGTGTAAACGGTAAACACAGAAGAAAAGAAAGTACAACAATCAAATTGTCAATTCATCATTCTTGATGAGTCCGTTCTTGAGCCGTAAACATGATACTCGAACCCCCGCCCTTGCCCCAGAATAATCTAACAATATATTAGTTTAATATATTCTTTCATCAATAATTATTTGCGTGGGACAGTTTCCGGTAAGGAAGGAACTCAATGAGAACCACACGAGCTAGGCTAAAGCCCGTGGCAAGAGTTCTAAGAGGTACAACTGTTACAGAATTAAGTTCAACACAAATAAAATTGGTTGATGATTATACGATGATGATGTAGATGCTAGTGACGATAGCGAGATCTTCCCGTTTTATCTATTGTAATATTGTGATGTTCAATTGAAGCCAAAACTTTGTGTTTATCTGGTTGCTAATGCTGCATGTCTATCATGTGTGGATTAGACAATCACTAATTTAGACAACATTGTCTAGTTTTACGATTACCACTTGTGGGCCCGACTATCACTTGTGGGCCCGATTACCACTTGGGGGCCCGACTACCACTTGTGGGCCCGATTACCAATTGTGGGCACGACTGCCACTTGGGGGCCCGACTACCAATTGTGGGCCCGACTACCACTTGTGGGCCCGACTACCATTTGCAGGCCCGATTACCAATTGTGGGCACGACTGCCACTTGGGGGCCCGACTACCAATTGTGGGCCCGACTACCACTTGTGGGCACGACTGCCACTTGTGGGCCCGATTACCACTTGTGGGTTCGACTACCACTTGGGGACCAACCTTAAAACAGTACCATACACATACCAGCCAAGCATAGCAATTATGTGTGACTGCTATTATTAATATTATTACTACTACAACTACTACTACTACTGCTGCTACTGCGGCTATTACTACTACTACTACTACTACTACTACTACTACTACTACTACAGCTTATACTACTGCTACCACTATTGCTGCTACTACTGCTACTGCTATTACTACCAACAATACACACACAGGCACACACATATATATATCTGCATTAACACTCATGCTATACCTTTACCTGATTAACATTGTTAGTATACTACCGATCTGAGCACTTATTACATTACAAAACGAAGTATATACACCAAATGTTTAATTAAAAGTCCGAAAATCTTGTTTCTGTGGTCGCCTATCTTGAAAATAAAGCATATTATTGGTTTGCAATACATAGATTATACTTTTTCAGTACGTTGTGATCCTCTCAGTCCATGTCGTGGACCCCTCGTTCTATCTAAGTTCGTGACTCCTGAGTCCCTCAATTCATTTTGATGACACGTCAATTTATGTTTGGGGACACTCTCAGTTCATATCCGGGACACTCTCAGTTTATATCGAGGACACTCTCAGTTCATATCGAGGACACTCTCAGTTCATATCGGGGACAATCTCAGTTCATATCGGGGACAATCTCAGTTCATATCGGGGACAATCTCAGTTCATATCGAGGACAATCTCAGTTCATATCGAGGACAATCTCAGTTCATATCGAGGACAATCTCAGTTCATATCAGGGATACTCTCAATTCATATCGGGGACATATTCAGTTCATATCGGGGACACTCTCAGTTCAAATCGGAGATACTCTCAGTTCAAATCGGAGATACTTTCAGTTCATATCGGAGATACTCTCAGTTCAAATCGGAGATACTTTCAGTTCATATCGGAGATACTCTCAGTTTATATCGAGGACAATCTCAGTTCATATCAGGGAACTCTCAGTTCATATCGGGGACATATTCAGTTCATATCGGGGATACTCTCAGTTCATATCGGGGACAATCTCAGTTCATATCGGAGACAATCTCAGTTCATATCGGGGACAATCTCAGTTCATATCGGGGACAATCTCAGTTCATGCCCGATACACGCACTATCCATACTGGAGACCCTCAGTCTGAAAACCGCTGACTAGGAAGATTGATCATTCTCTAGTCTATGATTTAAAGATGGCGTTCTGACCATTCTGTTTTTCTACAATAAGTAGTTTTGTTTGGGTTTCTCTGTCTTCCTTTATTTGACCGCCATCAGCAATAATAGCACGAACAATAATACCAGTTTGAAACAAACAACGTAAGATAATACTTACAACCAATCGCTTTCTCTGAAACAAGCCGAGAAGAATTCAGTCTTTTCTTGTTGCATTCTCCCCTTACCCCTGTCAAGTCCCCTGTTTCGTCTTCTTTGTTTTCTTTGAAAACAACACTTTTTAATTATTTTGCTTGTCATTCCGTTGTCTAGTATTAATTTCTCGAATTTCATGTCTGTAATACAGCTTCAAAGCAGAAGAAGTTTCTGAACCTGATATTTGAGCTGTCTGTTACATTGGACTGAAATCTCAACAACAATGTCTTTGAATAAATAAAGAGTTCATTAGACCAGCTAGTATTCTTATGTTTTTGGTTTAATTACAGAACTACAGGCGCCAGTGAAAGTAGTCCTTATTCAGAAAGTCAAATTACGAAACTAATTATTTAGTTTTTTCGAAGAAGCTACCATTTCAGCATAATTGTAGAATTGGATCCCAGCTGCTTTCTTTTTCTATAATTGTCATTGGGTTCCTTTCGCAGTGTAAATAAAGTAAGTCATTGTCTTATCAACTGTTGGTAAATCAGTCATTATTTTGTCAACAGACATATTCTTCTTCTTCTTCGTACGCTGTCAGACGTCAACTTGAATTTGTTCGAAGAAATCAGCTGTCATCCTGAGTCTGTCGACACTGCCATAGAGCGTGTCTAGTGTTGCCACTGGTGATGGCCACATGTGCTTTCTCTGGTCCTCGTATGTCGGGCAATTTCAATAGACATATTCAAGCCGGCTGATCTTTTATGTTCAAACAAATGGAGATTTCTGATACACAGATTAACTAAATTTCGAATATATCTTTCAAACTGTGCGTTAAGATAGTTTAAGTGATTTCTTTCACACAAAAAACCAGACTATTTCTAGTGACGTGCTATCCACATAGGGCGTCTACTTATAATGACGTATTGCACACTTAGACGAGACTACTGCTAGTGACGTATTACACACATATGACCAGGCTACTTCTAGTGATGTTTACACATTTAAAAAAGGTTCATGCTATTTCTAGTGGGTTTTTCAGAGGCTTACACAATTTCTAGTGATTTATTTCTAACATAATCATCGTTAGGCGCATTGCCGGTTGGCAGTGGCGAACATGGTCTTCGTTCCGCTTCTATCATTGTTTACCAACTCTGTTGTTGATTGTCGCCCGTGCCTTTCTCTCAGACAGTTTAACATTGTCTCTCTTTGCCTTCCTCTGTCTCTCTGTCTTGCTATCTTTCCCGTTGTCATTAAGTGCCCCGATACAACTCTTATCATAACATGCCTCAAAACGAATGACTGCCATGTTCTGATCCTTGCAATGAGTTGTCTTTGTGTTTGTACCTCCTCGAGTACTGCATCATTAGTCTTCCTTCCAACCTATGGGATCCGTAGCATTCTTCTATAAAACCATATCTCTGTTTCTTCCAAAGATCTATGCGCTTGCTTGCTGGTGTCTATGATTGGCTGCCGTATGTCAGTACTGATTACACGTAGCATTCACGGACTATCTTAGTTACACCGATTAGGTTTTATTGAACAAGATTTCCTTCATGGTCTGGAAGACCAATTTTGGTCACATATTCTGCATTTTATTTCCAATATAGGATCAAGCTATTTCTAGTTACTTATTTCATACATACGATTATGCTATTTCTAGCAACGTATTTCACACATAGATTTAAGCTATTTCTAGTTACGAATTTTACAAATAGATTGAAGCTATTTCTAGTGAAGTATTTCACACATAGATTTAAGCTATTTCTAATGACGTATTTCACTCACAGATGTAAGCCATCTCTAGTGAATTATTTCACACACGTGTTGAAGATATTTCTAGTGACTTTTTCCACACACTTGCTTAAGATATTCATATTGATTATTCTTCCATAATCCGGTTCATAATTGAGTATTTTTGTTGGGACGTCAGTTCGACAACACGAGATTTGAATTTTAAAAAAAAGACATGCTAACAAATTTATAAGAAATATAAAATAGACACTGTTCAAATATACAATCAATCAATCAATATACAATCAATATATATACACGGATAATCAAATAAGCCACCTTCCACCCTAAGACCAAAAAGTAGTGTATGATAAGATAAACACATGGAATCTAATTATAAGAGATATATTTGAAAGTTTGATGGCGTTAGATCTTTTATACGAGATAGATTTGATAGTTTGAGGGTTAGATCTTCTATAAGAGATAGATTTGACAGTTTGAGGGCTAGATCTTTTATAAAAGATAGATTTGACAGTTTGAGAACTTTAGATCTATCGTTTATAAACGATATATTTGACAGTTTCAGGGCTAGATCTTTTATAAGCTATAGATTTGACAGTTTGAGGACTTTAGATCTTTCTGATCTCTTTGTGAATATATGGACGCATTCTATGGGTGTACACTTCTTTCTGACATCTAAAGAAGAAAGTGGTCCTTCAGCAGACAATGCTGTCGGGGATGAAGTGTTAGAGATATCATTGTGCTAGATCACAGCTGTCTGTGAGGTAGGGTAGGCAGTTTATTGTCTGCCTGCCCTTCTTTAGCAGTAAGCAAGTTAACCATTTACAGCTTTGTCAACTGGAGGGTTTTGACAACGGGAAATGAACCCGGGACCTTCCAGGTTTGAAGCGAGCTCTCTACGACTCAAAAATGTGTTACAGTGAGTTAATAACTAAGAGGGTAGATGGCGATAGAACAAATTCCCGCAACGTTGGCTCCACTGTAAAATGTATAATCTGGACTGTGATGAAAGCTCATGAGAGATGAAACAATCTAGGTATATACGCCAGCACTATAACATATATACTTTGTGATGAATGCTTACGATAGATGGAACAATCTCTCCACACCACCAGTATAGAATGTATACTCTAGTCTGTAATGAAAGCGCATTGAACAAGAAACTCTTTTTGTCTTCTGCTCGATTGAAATAATGTTAGCCAGGTAACAGCCAAGATTTATCCAAGGGCGATAATGGATACATCCATAACACATTTACATGGCTATTTCACAAAAGAGAATCAATTCATAATTTGGCCGCTAGTATTTTCTTTCTCAACTCATTTCTTTCTATTCAACAAGCCAGCAATGTCGCGGAAAAAAAGTCTAGTAATTACTCGCAGAAAAGACGAAATTCAATTAATTCTGTTCTGCCTTCGTCATTGGCTAAAACACACTTAGAGTCGGTGTTTTAAAAAGGGATTCACACGAGCTTGATTTCAAATGATAAGCGTTCTTTGACATGTAGGTTGAGCGGGTCCTAGTTTACACTGTCAACACGGCAAATGTAAAATGTAATGGATTTGTCTTGGTAGTGTTGATCTTATTCTGTTAAAGTCACTGAACGTTTTCTGAACCGTCAGTTTTGTATCGATCAAACACGAGCTTTCCAGCCTCTGCTTGTCATTTGTTATGTGTTTGTTCTTCATTTATTTTGTTCAAAATCTTTGTTCTTAACTTTTTAGTCAGCTCTAGTCAACATCTTTTATTTATTTTTGATACCTGACTTGTGGGGTAAGTGATTGTCTCAATCTAAATCTATCTCATCTAAAGTAAAGCTGATGTTGTTACAAGTACGTCCAGATCGCCGAGGTTAAATTCATACGAATTAATTCCTCTGGGAGGTAAAATTGAAAGTGATAAATTCACACTGATTAATTATATACCAGTTACATTTGTTCCAATCAACATATAACTAAGGTTCGTACCGAATAATAAAACAGCGTTTAACTGACATTCAGAGCAAGTTCATGACAATACAGATACCCTTAGAATGGCTATTTCAAAGACAGAGGAAGACAACGAAGTAAAGGATTGAATGTATCAAAGTAACAAACAACAACTATCATACGATGCTAGCACATGCAAAGACATTGTACCGTCTCGCGTTGTTTAGCTACAAAAGTGGATAGATGGCATGATATGCGACCACGAAAAAGTGGTATGGATGGAGTGATATGAGACCACGAAAAAGTGGTATGGATGGAGTGATATGAGACCACGAAAAAGTGGTATGGATGGAGTGATATGAGACCACGAACACGTCGTATGGATGAGAATCCCGCCTCTGACAACAAGGATATAATCCAGATTATTTTCACAACTGCAACAATAAGATAGCAACTGTCATGGCGGCGTAGAAGTAATTACCTATGTTCAGGTACCCAATGGCGGATTGTTAGGAAAAAGGAATTAAGGTCGCCACTATACTTTTCTTTCTTTCAGAAATGCATTATTGCGTTTTGTTTTATATTTCAATCGTATTCAATTTGATTATACTTTCATTGTCACATTCTTAGACCATTAGTCATCGCAGACGTTCATTCGCGGGGCAACCAGTGAGTTTTACGTTAAGAGTTGCCAGTCACGTGTGTTTTACGTTAAGAGTTGCCAGTCACGTGTGTTTTACGTTAAGAGTTGCTAGTTACGTGCTTACATCTTCTTTGCCGCCTCTTATAGCATGTAAAATAGGATGAAATGATCTACGTTTTATTTCTTGTGATTTCTTGTGTTCTTCGGTTTGTTTGTTGGCTTAGACTTTCACCTAAGAGAGAGACTAGGACAGCAGAGACTGGTGGATGTCCATATGTTGGTTGGTACGTACTAACAGATAGGAGAGACTGGGACAGAGGAGAGTGGTGGATGCCCATATGTTGGTTGGTACATACTAACAGATAGGAGAGATTGGAACAGAGGAGAGTGGTAGATGCCCATATGTTGGTTGGTACATACTAACACTTAGGAGAGACTGGAACAGAGGAGAGTGGTGGATGCCCATATGTTGGTTGGTACATACTAACACTTAGGAGAGACTGGAACAGAGGAGAGTGGTGGATGCCCATATGTTGGTTGCCTATCCCAGGGCATTGGAAAGACTGGGAATTGCAGAAAGTGGTGGATATTCAACTATTTGTTGCTTGTTATCTGAAACTAACACTTTGGAGAGACTGGAGGCAACGGACGGTATAAAGGCCTCCTGGTCGTAATGTTGTCTTCGTACGCACTTGTTCTTCTTCTTCGTACGCATGGTCGTAATGTTGGATTTGTTCCTGTTCTGTCTTATCGCGACTTCTGACCATGCACATAAATGGTTTTTTTTTCTTAACACTATATAGAGACTGCGAAGCCTAGGTGAAAATATGTCGTTGCTCAAACCAAACAATCTTCGCACTTATTTGTCCTTTCACTTCTTTTTATGAAAGAGATGCGCTTCTGCGAATCTTTACTCCTGTTTATCTCTTCCTTTTTCCCCAAGGCATAGCTTCTGCTCTTTATTCTTATCGCCTTTATTTGTTTATCATGTTTCGTAGTTTATCTTACGTTCTCAATTTCATTTTGTTAGTTCATGTTTTAGTGCGCGTTTCATCTCGATTATTCTATTTGTGTTCCATCCCAGAACTGTTCTGTCTTCAGCCCTCTGCCTTGCCCCTTATTGTTTCATATTTGTTTCTGTCCAAGCCCTTCTTTCCCCCATACATCTAGAAGTCAAAGAGATGGCTTTGAAAGCGAGGTAAGGATGGGTTATTGCTAAGAGGCAACGCTTTGTTCATTGTTACCAGCACAAATCGATTGTCATTGAAATGCCGCTATTTGAAAAACCAATCGCGCAGCGCTGGGTTGATCCAATCGATCTTCCCGCCCTTTCCAAATACGGTTCGATTGTCTTGAATGATTTTCGAGGACAGTAATCAGTATTCCGTGAGGATGGGACGAGGGTTTGTGATTCCCGGGTCGCTGCCAGAACTGATTTGGAGTTTCTGTATGTGGGCTTTGTCATCTTCTCGAGTATGGGAAGGAGATTGTTGCTCAAATAAAATGGGCTTGATGTGAAATCATGATAACCCGCAGAGTGTAATCGTTGTGACTGGAGGAGTTGAGAGGAGACACACACGGAGAATGACCACATTAAATGTTTCTTTCGTTGCGACTGTTGCTCAATCTATGTCATTTCTGATTATTCATTCATTCGAGAAATGCGTTTCACATCTTCAATGATCTTTCTCTCTCTCTCTCTCTCTCGTTCTCTCTCTCTCTGTCTCTCTCTCTCTCTCTCTCTCTCTCTCTCTCTCTCTCAATTGCCATGCGCTATGTCATTCCTATGTGCGTGCGTGTGTGCATACTTTTTCTATGAAAGACTACCCTCTTTTCCAACTCACCATTTTAATCGCTCTCATTACACGTACACTCGATGACCGGAGTCTGGGTTATCCGGCCTCAGCGTGATCGATAAGTGGGTGGATAACACAGAATGCTGGATAATTAAGATATATATTACAGAGAAGAGAAAAATGAGAGGCATAGGATGAGGGGCAAGAACAGGAGACGAAACAGTTCTGATATTACCTTTGCTAAATGTAGACACTTTTATTAAGACATATTCTAGAACAAATTTAACTTAATAGAATCTACTTTGAGAAATACATTTTTGTGCTGTCAAGCTGAGATGGATAACCAATACAAAAAAACAAAACATGGACATCGTTTAGTACATAGTATGACGAAGCGCATAAGCCACAGTGTATAACGTATTAAGTAAGAGAAATGGTTTACTCTCTTGATGTCTGACAGCTGTTTCTTTGTTTGTATTGCAACATGAAAATGTTTATTTCAAGGCATTATCATTGTTCACAGAGCCAATTTCTCTTTAGTGCACCGCTGCGTTCTTAAACCATTATTTTCATGCAATTCAGTTATTCCGTTTTTTCAGCGAGTCGTGCTTTTTACTCTCGTATTTCTACTCTCACTGTTTGAGTCATTCCACTTAACTTGAGTCATTCCACTTAGTGTGAGTCATTACAATTAATGTGAGTCATTCCACTTAAGGTAAGGCATTCCACTCAATGTTGAGTAATTCCACTGAATGTTGAGTCAATCCACTTCCACTTAATGTGAACCATTCAACTTAATGTGAGTTAGTCCACTTAATGTGAGTCATTGCACGTCATGTCATCCCACTTAATGTGAGTCATTCTCTATTGTAACTTCCTTTTTAGCCAGCATTACCTTCTAAATGAATATGACCCTATTAAGTGTCCTACTCCATATTGAACTACGTCCTTTTGTCTAGTCCTCTCCCCTTAAATCCATTTGATTATTCCTTTTCCCAAGAACTCGTTCTATTTCTCAGCCAGTAATTTCTTTTCCCAATGTTTCATTCTATATCGCAATGACTCATTTCCTTTCCCAGTAATTCATTCCATTTTATAAAGACTCATTCTATATTCTTATTTTTCAATTACATTCTTTTGCCTAATGACTCTATTCTATTTGCTAGCGAGTCATTCTCTTGGCATCGAGTCACTCCATGTTTAAATGACTGACTTTCCATGTAGTCCAAGTTTGTAGCTGTTAAATGTCTGTGTTGCTTGTTGATTTTATTATATTCTGTTGGGATGCTCAAACTTGTATTGTCTGCTTCTTCTATTGTTGGTGCACGTAGTTGCTTCCATCGGACTTCTAGTGGCCTGTCTCGCTTGTCAGGTAGACAGTGCGTTAACAATAGCTGCAGATTGTCTTGTCGACTGGATCACACACCTTGTGTCTCCTTCACCCGTGATCTACCTAGATACTGAATACAACGTGATGCTATTAATACTGTTATCAACTACCGGTTTATCTCCGATGTGATATTAGAGTGCCTACCAAGGGAGGGTCGTTGGCAGATAAATATGTTATCTGTATGACATCTAAACTATATTTAACCATTATTTCCTGCGCCATTTTTGAAGATCCTACCAAAGCGACTCAATTATATCAATTAAAAATCAATTCGCTGTAATGTTCGATCTGTTTCATTCTACGGAAATACAATCGTAGTATCAGTTAGCTATGTTGGATTCACTTATCTAAAAGCATCTTAGCTTAATTCATGGTCAGTTTACTTGAATGCAATTTCCACTTTGTACTTTTCTTTCTTTCATTACGTTTGCTGAAAAATGACATAATTAATTTCGAGATTACACATTCCCGATAATGGTTGCGTATCAGTGATAAGTAACTGATAATATAAGTTATCGTATCAAGAAAATGATACGGAAAGTTGCAGAAGTAATGGATGAAAATAGGGTGTTATCTCACTGCTTTATGTTACATCTCAGCTAAAGGAGGTTATTGCATGCAGCTACTATGGTACATTTGTTCGCACTGTGAGACTAACAGTTAAGATAGTAACAAGCGAGGAACAGCGCCATAGTCTGGACACAGGTTGCGCTGAGAAGGGCCGTTAACATGTATCTATAGAAAGGATGGCACAGAAAGCACGAGGGAAATCTAGAACATCATTGCATATACAAGAATGACCCAGACATAAATTAAAATGACTTCATTACCCTTCAATTCTCATTGCTGGGATCCCCAGAGAGGATTTATAGAGCTAAAAAATAAAGGCCGCATGCTGTACAGTCGCCATGTAGTAGTGTACAGGCTCGGTCTACTTAACCTTTAGCAGAAAACATCAATTGCGCCTTTCCGAGGATTTTCCTTAAAGTTCAGAAGCCGACATCCTAATCAATCGGCCAGCCGATTTTCGTGTCGCAGTCCACACAAACATGTACACTGGACATGTACGTGGAACACAAACATGTACACTGGACATGTACGCGGAACACAAACATGTACATTGGACATGTACGCGGAACACAAACATGAATACTGGACATGTACGCGGAACACAAACATGAATACTGGACATGTACGCGGAACACAAACATGTATACTGGACATGTACGCGAAACACAAACATGAAAAGTGAACACTAAACTCAAACATGAACAGTAAACATAACCATATACACTAAACACAAACATGAGCAGTGAACACAAACATGAGCAGTGAACACAAACATGAGCAGTGAACACAAACATGAGCAGTGAACACAACCATGAGCAGTGAACACAAAGAAAAACAGTGAACACAAACATCAGCAGTAAACACAGACATGAACACTGAACACAAATATGAACAGTGAACACAAACATGAGCAGTGAACACAGACATAAACACTGCAAACAAACATGAGCAGTGAACACAAACAAAAACAATGAACATAAACATGAGCCGTGAACACAAACATGAGCCGTGAACATGAACAGTGAACACAAACATGAGCAGTGAACACAGACATGAAAACTGAACACAAACATGAGCCGTGAACACAAACACGAACAATGAACACAAACATGAGCAGTGAACACAAACATGAGCAGTGAACACAAACATGAGCAGTGAGCACAGACATGAACACTGAAAACAAACATGAGCAGTGAACACAGACATGAACACTAAACACAAACATGAGCAGTGAACACAAACATGAGCAGTGAACACAAACATAAAGATTGTATGGATCCAGTTACAGAAGACTAAACGCCAAATGCTTGAAATATTTAGACTAATTCCGTTTGTATAAGAGATTGAATAAAAACAACAACACCAATGTGTTCTCAGACGGCAATATCCATCATTCAGTTAAAACCTTTGTCGCTCCCAATGGAGCAAAGGTTTCAACAAGTACATCCCTAAGTTATCTACTGTTTGACTTTTGGGGCTGTTGAAGTTTTAGTGGCACAAGGTTTCATCAGAATTAGCCAGCCAGCTTCATTTTAAAACTGTTAATTGTCTCTTAATATAGACCTAACAGATTACAGTTATTTTTCCTTGCTGTCCTGTTGGGCCATGGTAACAGTCTAGGATAGCAAGGTCAATGCCCAGTCATCACATAAGTAACAGGAATGAATGAAAAGTTCGGAAGTCAACGATATCGTTCATCTTGTATTTCGTGACTCTTTGTAATTTCCTCTAGTTGGACAGCTGCTGGGTTCATCTGAGCAGAACGAAAATAGAGCTGTGATCGGCTTTTGATTGTTGGCTGTTTCTATCCCAGGTTTGGAATTGTTCATTTTGGCTCAGTTTGCCTAACCTCGGCTCTCTCTCTCCCAAGTTTGGAAATTTTCATTTGGCTCAGTTTGCCTAACCTCGGCTCTCTCTCTCTCCCAAGTTTGGAATTGTTCATTTGGCTCAGTTTGCCTAACCTCGGCACTCTGTCTCCCAAGTTTGGAATTTTCATTTGGCTCAGTTTGCCTAACCTCGGCTCTCTCTCTCCCAAGTTTGACAATTTTCATTTGGCTCAGTTTGCCTAACCTCGGCTCTCTCTCTCCCAAGTTTGACAATTTTCATTTGACTCAGTTTGCCTAACCTCGGCTCTCTCTCTCCCAAGTTTGGAAATTTTCATTTGGCTCAGTTTGCCTAACCTCTGCTCTATCTCTCTCAAGTTTCGAAATTTTCATTTGGCTCAGTTTGTCTAACCTCTACTTTCTCTCTCTCTCGCAGGTTGGGAATTGGTTCGCAGGTTCGGCTTTCTCTCTTATAGGTTTAGATCTGTTCATTTGGCTCAGTTTGTCAAACCTCGGCTTTCATTCTCTCTCTCTCTCTCTCTCTCTCTCTCTCTCTCTCTCTCTCTCTCTCTCTCTGTCTCTCGCAGGTTCGTAATTGTTCATTTGACTCAGTTTGTCTAACCTCGGCTTTCTCTGTCTCTCGCAGGTTCGGAATTGTTCATTTGACTCAGTTTGTCTAACCTCGGCTCTCTCTGTCTCTCGCAGGTTCGGAATTGTTCATTTGGCTCAGTTTGTCTAGCCTCGGCTCTCTTATAGGTTTTTATTTGTTCGTTGGGCTGAGCTTGTCTAACTTCGGCTCTCTCTTGAAATGTTTACTAGAATTTTGGGGCGGAATCAATCCAAATGCTATATTTCTTGTATTTTCATATCCAATTCTTGTTCTAAAATGCCTGCATTCTCTTCCATTCTCGTTAGTTCATTGTTTACGTGTCTTCGCCATACAGTCACTCCATGCAACAACACCACTTTGTTATTCTCAGTGGGATTTATTTGTTTGGACGTCAACTTTTGTTTCAATTGGGTGAAGCAGTTGTGGTCATTTCACTTCTCGTTCAGGTTTTTATTTCGCACCTTCCATTCTCTGTTGTAATTCCCAGGTAGTAGAGGAGAAACTCTTGGCATGTTCTAAAATGTGATTATTTATTTGTTTCCGTGTAGCACTAGCAGATTTCTTGTCCACGACGCTAATTAGCGTAGTTATCCGTTTTGTCCGTGCTAATGTCCAATATTCAGACTCTTGATTTATGTTGTTAACTTGATTGACTCCTTCTTGTTAGCAGAACGTTTGTCATCTGCGTGCATGAGATTATTTATTGGCCCAGCTCCGTTGATGAGTTCAAGGTTTTCTTCTGCCTGTTTGCTTAAAATTACGTTCTGTTTATAAATGTTGTTAAAGGTACATTATGTTTAACTTGTGTACAGAGATTGTGCATATAGTTGTGTTGCTCTCCTTTAATGCAATGTCATAAAATTATTTATAGTGAGATTGAAATCAATCAATCAAACAATCAAAGTCCGTCGTCCCTCTTGGTTCATCATCCCGCCAGCATGCACGATCCTGACTGCACTTTCTGTCTCTCTCCAAGTGAAATCATTTAATCTTTTTTTCTCCCTGTATTTTTGGGTCAATCCCCCTCTCTTCCCTTGAGGATTCCATGAAAGAGCCTGTCTGGCTATGTTATACTTGGGCCTTCCGTAATGTATATCAAATCCAGTCCCATTTTCTTCCCTTAATTTGTTGCACTATTTCTTCATTCCTCGCCCTACTCTGCTACCTTAAGCCCATTATCTCTTGGAGGCATCTGCTAATGAAGGACTGGAGTCTGTAGTGTATGGCCGGGGTCGTCCTCCATGTCTCTGACAGAAGTATTGACTTGACATTGGCGCTGATTATTATACTTTTGGTGTGGATCTTTTTTTCTCTTACTTTCCATGTTGTTTAGTGTCAAAAACGGACCTTTCCGATTCTGATCTTCTCACCTTTCCGTACATCTGCACCTGTACCTCATGATGTGTCAATTATGATGCCCAAATAGGTAACAGGATTCACTTCATCCAACTTGTCTCTCTCCAGCATGATTAGTTCATCCTTTAAGGTAGTTCACAGTGTTGTGTTTAATGAGCTTGGTTTTCTTCATGTTGATATTCAGTCCCAGTTTGGCTGATTGTTCTTTCACCCTATCAAGTTTCTCTTTCATTTGACTAAGACTGTGTGATAAAAGTACCAGATCATCTGCGCAGTCCATGTCCTCCAATTGTAACAATAGTGTTCACTGAATACCAATTCTGTTTGCCTCCATTGATGTCTGTCCAAATACATTTTCAGACACTGGTAAATGCTACAGACGGAAGAAGTTCAATTAAAGGTTGAAGTATAAATACCACAAAACAGGAACAATTGTCTGTCTACTTTAATCATCACACCTCACCACAACCCACCCCCCCCCCCCCAACCCATAAAAACAAACCCCAAATACACACAACAACAATAACATATACTGTAACCGAGTTTCTGTGGGGACTGATTATAACAACAACGGTTTTTACTAGTCCCAAACACAGCCTTTGAATATTTGTCTGAAAGGTAACAGTGGCGCTATTCTTATCATCCGGGTACCACATCGGCTGAGCAGATGCCCAAACATTATAACATTCAACGAACATCTCAAATAATAGCAAAAGAATGAGCACATATCCCGCCATGGAAGAGCGTCAATTAAGCAGTAGGGACAGCGGGAACATGATGAGTACAATCTCATGGCATGACATCCGGCCAAGTCAAATGAATGTCGAACGTACTTCAGGAGAACAACGGGGTGAAAGCAAAAGCTGAATCAGAGGATTGTATAGTTAATCGTTTCAGGCCATTCAGCCATCCAGTATATTAACGTATTTATATGGCCACATATTCTCGGGAAATACAGGAATGGAGTTCGCGACAAAATGGCGAGAACATGTAATTGAAAGGGGAATGGATATTTATGAGAACTCATTTCAAGAAACATTTTCTTCCGGCTGTAGCCGACCTCTTGTTCAACAGCCTCATCCATCTATCTGTGTCTCCTCCTAACCCTCCGCATATCCATCTTCTACAGTCAGGCTGAGCTACGATAATCGGGCGAAGACGAGACACGTCGTCTAATTTGGCTGATGTTTTTCTGGGCTATCATAGCAGTACAGCGCGCTACGGTGCCGGTCTCCCGAGGAGAAATCCATCCCTCTGAATTATTTAGGAGACATTATCACGTCGTACTGGAAGATGTATGGCTGAGAGGAAAGGAGGGGGAGAAGGGGCAGCGATGAAAGAAGACGATAACACTTGTCAATTGGCAGCTATGGAAAGTGCTAGATGCTTCACGTTCCAGGAAGCCGATTCTCGTCTTTCTCTATCTTTATATCTCTCTCTCTTTTCCCTCTCTCTTTCTCCTCATCCATAATACACCGAGGACGCAGTACAGCAAAACAGAATTTGGAAAGACAGAGTAATTATAATAAAGTGTTTATAGCACTTTATACATGTATTCTCACCAAATGTTAGCCACACATTATCTCTATCTCTCTCTTTCTCTCCGCTCTCTCTCTCTCTCTCTCACTCACTCTCTCATAGATGTGTGTGTAATTCCGCTAATTGAGTATACACGAAACTATATTTGAATGCGCTGTAACCGCCTCTAGTAGGTTGGTCGATCTGGCAAATGTTTCATAGTTGGTACGTAGATTTTGGGGTAGATTTTTGGGGGAGATTTTCTGGGGAGTAACTTTTGGGAGAGCAGATTTTCGAGTAGGTTTTCTGGAAAGTAGGTTATGAAGTTAATTTCAGGTGTGACGGTTTAGGAGTCAGTTTTCAAGTGTGACGGTTTTGGAGTCAGTTTTCAAGAAGAAGGTTTTGGAGTCAGTTTTCAAGTGAGTATGTTTTGGAGTCAGTTTTTAAGTGAGTATGTTTTGGAGTCAGTTTTCTTCTTCTTCTTCTTCTTCGTACGCAGTCACACAGTAACCATTATTTTTTCGAAAAAAGCGGTGGTCATCCTGAGGCTGTCGCCACTGCCATAGAGCTTGTCTTGCAGTTCCACTGGTAATGGCCACATCTGCTCTCTCTGATCCTCGTATGTCGGTCAGTTCTGCATCAGATGTTCAGCGGTCATTTTACCGGTACCGCACGGGCATTTGTCGGTACCACCTATCTTCAATTTGTTGAATAGAGGTACCTCAGTCTATTGTGGCCAGTGCGAAGTCTGAAGACAACGACCTGCTCTCTTCGGTTCAACTGGTAATAGGCATCGTTTTTGGTGTAACCGGTATGTTCGGTTTCCCATTTGGTCATGTATATGGCTTTGATAATCCGTTTTGACTCTTCGTACGTCATACTAGTATCTGTTTGTGGTAGTCTTGCACCTTCTTTTGCCAGTCTGTCTGCCTCCTCGTTGCCTTGGATGTTGCAGTGTGATGGGACCCACTGTACCACTACCCTTTTTGGTACTGACTGCTGGCAAAGTTTGCAGAGTGCTGCTCTTAAGTCATTAAGCTCAGTGTTTTTCTGGCTTTTTAGCGCTGTGACTACGGCGAGAGCATCTGTAAGCAGGACTATAGGGTTTTCATTTTCTTTGTGTGTCACCATTTCTTCCACTGCCGCCCTCAGTGCCTCTGCCTCCGCTCTGAAATTGCTTGTGTACTTACCAGTAGCGAATGACAGTGTTATTTGTCTGCCATTTGGTAGGTTCAGGAATGCTCCTGCCCCTCCGTTCTGCGTAGTGTTTGTTACAGAACCGTCGGTGTATGCATGGGTCCAGTCCATGCTTGGGCAGCTTTTCGATATATAGCTTAGGGTAGTATCTCTCCTTTCTTTTTCAGTCTGGCAGTTTTTGTTTCCAATACCTGGTATATTTTCTACCACCTCTGGAAATATATCCTGCCTCCAGGTAGGTTTTCGTACAGTAGTGATGGGTTTTGGTGTTGTTAGTGCGTTTATGGGATCTTCGTGCATCTTTGCTTTGGCTATTTCTGCAAAGTTTCTCCGCTTTAGTTTCCCATTTCCCAAATTGTTTAGTCTCTGGTGCATTGGATGGTCAGTCAGTCTTCGGAGTTTCTCTGACTGCAGCTGGGCTCTGCAGTCTCTTCTATCGGTCATGGATTGCAGTTTTGTAATCTTTTCAAGTTCTACAATTGGCGTTGACTTCATGCCTCCTGTTATAACTCTCATGGCTTGGTTTTGAAGTTTGCTAACTTTATCGAAGTTCGCCTTTGCTGCTGTTGTCCATGCCGCAATGCCATACTCGAGAACTGGTCTCACTCTTCCAGTGTACAGTTTCTTTAGTATGCTTTCGTCTGCTCCCCAGCTTGTGCCAGCAAGTTTCCTCACGATTGCCATTCTTTCTCTGGCTCTCATTCGGTTTCTCTCGATCTGACTTTTCCATGTCATGCGCCGATCAAATGTGACTCCCAGATAGGTTGGGTTGTCGTTTGGCTGGAGGAATTTGCCATTTAAACTTAATTTGGTATTTTGGGGTTTTATTGAAAGCGAGAATATTGTGCATGTGGTTTTCTCCTCGTTTATTGTGACCAGCCATGAGTTCGCCCACTCTTCCAGCGATGTTAGGGCCTGCTGCATCCGATTTCTTGCTATGGTGAGATTCTTTTCAGAGGTCCACATAGCCAGATCGTCTGCAAACATTGAGCTATGGACTCTCCTTGGTATATTCTCTGTAATGTCGTATATATTTATACCAGGAAGAGTGTGGGTGACAGTAATCCCCCTTGGGGTACTCCCTGCTCGAGTGTCACCTTTTTGCTCATCTGCCCTTGTACTTGGACTCTGTCCGTTCTTTGTTTGAGGTAGTGGTTGATCCACTTGTACATTTTCCCACAAACATCACTTCTTCTTAGCTTGGAAGGAGTCAGTTTTCAAGTGAATATGTTTTGGAGTCAGTTTTCAAGTGAGTATGTTTTGGAGTCAGTTTTCAAGTGAGTATGTTTTGGAGTCAGTTTTCAAGTGAGTATGTTTTGGAGTCAGTTTTCAAGTGAGCAGATTGTGTAATCAGTTTTTAAACCAGTATGTATTTTGGTAGATTTTTTGGTGAGTAGGTTCGTTTTAGGATATATTTTTGTGTGGGTATGTTTTGGAATAGATTTTCTGATGGGTAGGTTTTAGAGTAAATTGTCTGGTTGATAGGATTTATAGTAGATTTTCTGGTGAAGTTATTTTAGACTTTAATGTCTCTCGAATAAGTTTTATAGTTAGCCTCTGAAACATGGGATTAAGGTATGTGTACTCTTAGGCATTATGGGATAGTGTGAGTATGTCCAGTCTGTAATCTTGATAGTGTGAGTATGTCCAGTCTGTATAATCTTGATAGTGCGAGTATGTCCAGTCTGTAATCTTGATAGTGTGAGTATGTCCAGTCTGTAATCTTGATAGTGTGAGTATGTCCAGTCTGTAATCTTGATAATGCGAGTATGTCCAGTCTGTAATCTTGATAGTGCGAGCATGTCCAGCCGCTAATCTTGATAGTGTGAGTATGTCCAACTCTAATCTTGATAGTGTGAGCATGTCCAGCTTTAATCTTGATAGTGCCAGCATATCCAGTCTCTAATCTTGATATTTTGAGGATGTCCAGTCTCTAATAGTGATAGTGCGATCATGTCCAGCCTCTAATCTTGATATTATGAGCATGTCCAGTCTCTAATCTTGATAGTGTGAGCATGTCCAGTCTCTAATAGTGATAGCGTGAGCATGTCAAGCCTCTAATCTTGATATTGTGAGCATGTCCAGTCTCTAATCTTGATATTGTGAGCATGTCCAGTCTCTAATCATGATATTGTGAGCATGTCCAGTCTCTAATCTTGATATTGTGAGGATGTCCAGTCTCTAATTTTGATATTGTGAGGATGTCCAGTCTGTAATCAATAACTGACAGCACCAGCTGACAGCAAATGAACAGCAAAGACTGTTCTCAGTTTGTTGCTGCCATAGTATTTAGAGCTGCCAGACCTCTCTTGCATCTCTGTATTCTATGATCAGAGTGGCATCTATATGAAAGGCCACTGTGAGATTACCTGCAAGGTCATCTGGATGTTTCTGACCGTCGCATACCTATTTGAGCCAGCCATGTACGTCATGATGTAACCTGCAAATGTTCGTGTTCCCCCTGGTCATGTGGACTGAATGTTGACCATCTTCATGGGGTAGGTATTCAGCGTCTGTGAGGGAGGAAATCCTTGTGGCAGTCCTGACTGGCTGTGCTAATAGTAATAGTATCAAACTAAGAGTACAGACATTCAATAACACCAGACTCTGGCCCACACTTAACGTACACACATTCAGTAACACCAGACTCTGGCTAACGCTTTAAAGTTAATACATTCAGTAACACCAGGCTCTGGCCCACGCTTTAAAGTACAGACTTTCTGTAACACCAGACTCTGGCCCGCGCTTAAAGTACAGACATTCAGTAACACCAGACTCTGGACCACGCTTAAAGTACAGATATTCAGTAACACCAGACTCTGGACCACGCTTAAAGTACAGACATTTAGTAACACCACTCTGACCCACACTAAGAATGCATAACCCACACTTAGAGTGCAAACATTCGCTAGGAAAGGTCATATTAGATTAATTCAGCAAATAACAAGCACTGATTTGTAGCAAAAAAATACAAGTAGAGAACGAGGACAGCAAATTAACATATTTTGGGCCACACTCTTAAGATGAAAGAAACCACGACAACATAACCAGATATTGCCTGAACTGAAACTCCAATGTAAAAGAAAGATGAGTATACAAGAAAGTTGGAAGTGGATGTCCTATTGCGGGATATCAAAATGACGTTTGGAAAACTTGAATAATCGTTTAAAAGCAAATTTGGTTTTTATTAGTTCTGGCATTAGCGTCTTGGTGTGTGCCTACATCTTCGTTACCTTCACTTCCCATACAGGTAAAGCTACTTCAGTTATCTGAACATTATTTTGTATGGTGCTATTTTGCTTGCTATTTATTCTCATTTCCTTTGTTCTGTTTACAGTAATCCGCAATACTGCTTTATCGCTTCTATTGTTAGCCGGAATATCTTCTCCCGTATATCTTCCTGCTTATGCGACAGCAGACGTAGATCACACACAAAGCCCAGATAAATACACAGCTATTCTTTTCGAATCTTTTGACTGTTAGTTGAGCACGTACTAATGTGAGCATTATCCGCGTGACCAAGACTGTAAGACACTTGTTATATTGCTAGCAGTAGCTCACTTGTTATGTTCTCTTTCGCGTAAATTGTTTTAATATGCGGTCGTCAGGCCATACCGTTATTTATCTAGACAGAAATAATTCCAAGTACACAGCCTTCTATCTTCTGAGATCAAATTACCATTGGAAACATCTGTTGTCTCTTGTCAAGAACTGCACTTGGCGATAGAAACCGTTTGAGAGTGAAAGTAGATCATCGTTGTTTTAGTGCTCTTCTAAGTTAGTTTTATTTGCTTCCCGTGTATGAATTGGCCGCATAAGCAACATAGCATGCACGCGATGTATGTGATATCGCCGAACGAGAAATGAAACAAATTCAAGCGAGTTGGAAGACAAGGGATACATTGAAACATTCATCCTTCTTCTTCTTTGACGTTCGTCTTGAAAAGGACGTTAGTCGTAGTTTACAGCGAGGCTGCGATATCTACGTCTTTCAATCCAACACATCCGGTTTCAGCTGGTTCTTTAATTAAAGTAATTTTGTTAGTTTAGTTTTATTGTTGGTTCTTTTCTAGACAGAAATGTTCTTCTTCTTCTTCTTCTTCTTCTTCTTCTTCTTCTTCTTCTTCTTCTTCTTCTTCTTCTTCCTCTTCTTCTTCTTCTTCTTCTTCTTCTTCATCTTCTTCTTCTTCGTACGCTGTCAGAAGTCAATTTGAATTTGTTCAAAGAAAACAGCAGTCATCCAGAGGCTGTCGACACTGTCATAGAGCTTGTCTAGTGTTGGCATTGGTGATAAGCACATGTGATTTCTCTGGTCCTCGTATGTCGGGCAATTTTGCAGCAGATGTTCAGCGATCATTTTCCCTGAACCACAGGTGCATTCGTCAGTGCCACCTATCTTCAGTTTATTGAATATATGGTACCTCAGTCTGTTGTGGCATGTGCGGAGTCTGAAGACCACGACCTGCTCTCTTCTGTTCAACTGGTAATAGGCATCATTTTTTGTGTAGCCAGTATGTTCTGTTTCCCATTTGGTCATGTATCTGGCCCTAATAAACCTTTTGAACTCTTCGTATGTCACAATAGCATCTGGTTGTGGTAGTCTTGCATCTTCTTTTGCCAGTCAGTCTGCCTCCTCGTTGCCTTGGATGTTACAGTGGGATGGAACCCACTGTACCATTACTCTTTTTGGTTCGGACTGCTGGCATAGTTGACAGAGTACTGATATTAAATCATTAAGTTCAGTATTGTTCTGGCTTTCTAGTGCTGTAACCACGGCCAAGGCATCTGTAAACAGGACTATCTGGCTTTCATTGCTTTCGCCTGTCAGCATTGCTTTTACTGCCGCCTTCAGTGCCTCTGCCTCCGCTCTGAAATTGCTTGAGTATTTTCCAGTTGCCACTGACAGTGTTACCTTTCTATCATTTGTTAGGCTCAGGAATATCCCTCCCCCTCCGTTCTGTGTTGTGTTTGTTATAGAACCGTCGGTGTATGCATGGGTAGTTTTCTGCTATGTACCTCAGGGTTATGTCTCTTCTTTCTTTTTCCGTCTAGCTGTTCTTGTTTCCAATACGTGGTATATTTTCTACCACCTCTGGAATGATATGCTGCTTCCATGTGGGTTTGCGTACAGTAGGGATGGGCTTTGGTGTTGTTATGATGTTCATAGGGTCTTCACTCATCTTTGCTTTGGCAATTTCTGCAAAAGTTTCTCCGCTTTAGTTTCCCTTTTCCCAATCTATTTAGTCTCTGAAGCATTGGATGGTCTGTCAGTCTTCTGAGTTTCTCTGCTTGCTGCTGGGCTTTGCAGTCTCTTCTGTCGGTCATGGATTGCAGATTTGTAATCTTTTCAAGTTCTACAATTGGCGTTGACTTCATGCCTCCTGTTATAACTCTCATGGCTTGGTTTTGAAGTTTGCTAATTTTATCAAAGTTCGCCTTTGCTGCTGTTGTCCATGCCGCAATGCCATACTCGAGAACTGGTCTCACTCTTCTAGTATATCAGTAATGTTCAACAGACAGCTATCTTTTCTAGACAGTAATGTTCGTCTGGCAGCTGTCTTGTGTGTTTGTTCTCTCTCTCTCTCTCTCTTTCTCTCTCTCCCTCTCTCTCTCTCTCCCTCTCTTTTCTGGAATTCATATTTTGACAATTTATATGACATACTTTACAAACCTATAGCACCAGGCTTCATAAAAAAAAAACAACCATGGATTGAAGGTGTTAAACACATACTACCAGGGCAGGATTGACATCAACACCGACCACCCAAATGCTACACAAAGGAATATTGCACCAATACAGACTAGTTAAATGATGATTTCACACTAGAGTCAGTTGTAGAGATTGACTTTCAAACAGACATATCAAAATGTGTTCGTCGGCTAAAAGACATACGGAAAACCAATGATGAAATAATAATACCAACCGAAGAAAATTAATAAAGATGAGGTCGAATTGAGTTAATTAAGTAAACCAACTCCTTCATTCCCAAAGGGCCCTCAAATTTACTGACTACGGCATAGCGTTGGGAGTTTGAAATAAAGTTCTAAAAACAGTAACTCTTCGCACATGACACCGAAACAAAAAAGAGAATAGATCACTTTACAGAAGGAGTGGAAGACATTTTCAGTTGTGTACTCAGCACGTGTGGCTTTGCTTCTTGGTTGAATCTGCATGTTTTTTTTTCTTGGTTGAGTCTGTGTGTTTGCTTCTTGGTTGAGTCTGTACATTTTTTTTTCTTGGTTGAGTCTGTATGTTTTTTTTTCTTGGTTGAGTCTGTGTGTTTTTTTCTTGGTTGAGTCTGCACATTTTTTGTTCTTTGTTGAGTCTGTATGTTTATTTTTCTTGGTTGAGTCTGTGTGTTTGCTTCTTGGTTGAGTCTGTATGGTTTTTTTTCTTGGTTGAGTCTGCCGTTTTTTTTCTTGGTTGAGTCTGTGTGTTTTTTTTTCTTGGCTGAGTCTGTTTTTTTTCTTGGTTCAGTCTGTATGTTTTTTTTTTCCTGGACACTATCATGTTCATGTTTTCTTTGTATTCTCCTCTTATTCAGCGTGAACCGCCTAGAACATTTAGTGCCTATTGTTTTGTTTCTCTAAACAGAAAGTGATAGACTACTTCTGACAATCAGACACTGATAAGTAAAACGGACGGTTAGAAAAAAGACATAATAGACTGTGTTAGATAATATAGTTGGTTGGATAGTTGGCTGAGTTAGGTGATAGACTAGGTTAGGAAATAGACTTGGTTCAATAATAAACTAGGCTAGCTATTATCTTAGTTTCAATTATGGACTGGGCTAGCTAATAGACTGGGCTAGCTATTAGACTGGGCTAGATAATAGACTAGGCTAGCTAATAGACTGGGCATGATTATAGATTGGGCTAGATAATAGACTTGGTCCGTTCTGGTTATAATGTGTAAAAGGTAATGTACAACATATACAGGTCATGTACAACATGTACAGGTGATGTACAACATATACAGGTTATGTGCAGCATGTACAAATGATGTACAACATGTACATGTGATGTACAACATTACAGGTTATGTACAACATGTACACGGGATGTACAACATGTACAGGTGATGTACAATATGTACAGGTGAGGATTATTTAGAAATGACTATCTCATCATCTAAAGAAAAACATTACCATTATAATCATCCACTGTAGGAACTCAGATACAGACGTCATATACAGAGAAGAGACGCTGCCTATAACGGGAAGAGACGCTTCCTTGTATAGGGAAGGCAGGCTTCCTATAAAGAGAAGAGACGCTTCCTATAACGGGAAGAGACGCTTCCTTGTAAAGGGAAGGCAGGCTTCCTATAAAGGGAAGAGACGATTTCTATAACGGGAAGAGTTGCTTGCTATAACGGGAAGAGACGCTTCCGATAACGGGAAGACGCATGTAAAAACTGTTCTCTACATTGGTACCAACAGGTGAATGGTAGCGGGAGATTGAGAACGAACACAGAAGAAGACGAAGCAGATGAAGAGATTGAAAACAGGCGTCCTTTAAAGGGACCACCTGCAATGTGGGGAGGTCTATTCTTCACGTTGAATCGAAACGGTGGATGAATGTTCAATATGTTCAGGTAATTGTACAATATGTACAGGTAATGTCCAATTTGAACATAGCAGGCACTACCGTTGTGACTGAAGTCAATGAAACTTCATTGCACGGGATCTCAGAGTTTGTAAGGTGAAGTGACGTGTCAGTTGATCTCTTACTTTAACTGTTGTTCGGGTCACTTTGTACCGCTTGAAGGTATGGCGATCTTCATTACTGCAGAAGACCAACTGTAATCTGTCATTCAAACTCTGTGAGTCATAAAGGCAGCGCAGAAAAGGTGGACCGACTTATGTGTGATTTGTAAACATATATCTAGATAACAGCTGTCATTGAAAATGCGTTTATCTCTTTTGTCGCTGGAACGTTCCCTTTTCTGTTTAATAATATCTCCGCATTAGATCAATTCTTCTTTTTCTTTTTCTTCTTTGTTTGTTTGTTCGTCTTTTCTTCTTCTTCTTCTTCTTCTTCTTCTTCTTCTTTTCTTCTTCATTATCTTCTGATCCATCTCCCGTTCTGACAAAGCTACATACATATCAACTACATATATTTTGTTCGTGTGGTTATATCGAGAAAGAGATAACTAATGTCAGGCGGCTGGCATAACATAGATAATTTGCTTTTCTATCACCAATTATTACGATTACTATCAAAACCTAACCTAAGAAGCATATTTTTACGTGCCCTAATAAATTAATTTGTATAAAGCCTGTACATTTTCAGCTTCCAAATTTCTCATGCTAGCTCAAATGACTTATTACAATAGCATAGAGACACCTATATGTGTCAGTTTTCGAAGTATTAAATTATTGTATTTAAATTTGGGATGACACGATTCACATCCCCCTCCCCACACCCCACCTCTCTGAATCTCGCACCGCCATCTCTCCCTCTCTCTCTATTCTCTGCACCCCGCTCCACATTGCGGTGGATCATTCGACATCTGTGAGAAAATATTGATATAGTGTACCGTTTTTGTTCCTGTATTACTGTATGGGTGTAATGCACTGCCATTCATTAGATATGTAATTACCCTCCATGGTCATTACGTATGAAGGCAAAGAGGTCTATACATACACACTCCTACGTATTTAGTACATATCGTCGGGAAACTTTCAAATTAGAGATGACCACTAAGGTGGTTAGGTTGACGGGTGGATGGTTGATGACCACTAAGGTGGTTAGGCTGGCTAGCGGAAGAAACCACGCTCTGGAAGCTAAAAGATAATATTCAGGAAGAAATTCAGGGGCTGGAAGCTAAAATACAAGGTTTAAAAAGATATTAAATCGCGGAAAGCTAAAAGACAAGGTTCAAGAAGATATTAAATCACGGGAAGCTAAAAGACAAGGTTCAAGAAGATATTCAAGCGATGGAAGCTAAAATACAAGATTCAAGAAGATATTACATCGCGGGAAGCTAAAAGACAAGGTTCAAGAAGATGTTCAAGCCCTGGACGCAGATATGTTATCATGCAGTAGAAAAAGCAAGTGCTTAGAAAGCCATTTCCCATACCTCATTTGTTAAAAATCCCATTTTCGGTACTTTTTAAAATGTTTAAAAAAAAACGATGGAAATAATTAACAAACTAACAGTTATTGAATTTTTAATAACGAGAGTGTCTTATCGTCCAGCTTGTGCAAGACGAAGATGACATTGCTTTATTGCGCAAAAGTTGCCATATTTTGTAGACTCCCATAAAACAATAATGACACAATGTATTTTCATGAAAAACTTCGTCTGATTTCATCATCATCATCAGTCCCATAACCTAGAAGGTCGTTGAGACACCGTTATCGCAGTTTGTAGTACCAGCTCCCGTCATACAACAACGGTGTGTCTTGGGCCGCTACACACCTGACGGCAGTTCATTATAGTTGTATCTAAATTTCGACGTACGAAGAGTCAAAACGGCTTATCAAAGCCAGATACATGACCAAATGGGAAACCGAACATACTGGTTACACCAAAAACGATGCCTATTACCAGTTGAACCGAAGAGAGCAGGTCGTTGTCTTCAGACTTCGCACTGGCCACAATAGACTGAGGTACCATCTATTCAACAAACTGAAGATAGGTGGTACCGACGAATGCCTGTGCGGTACTGGTAAAATGACCGCTGAACATCTGCTGCAGAACTGCCCGACATACGAGGATCAGAGAGAGCAGATGTGGCCATCACCAGTGGAACTGCAAGACAAGCTCTATGGCAGTGGCGACAGCCTCAGGATGACCGCCGCTTTTTTAGAAAAAATAATGGTTACTGTCTGACTGCGTACGAAGAAGCAGAAGTATCTACATTTCATACGACAAAGCTAAACCTGTCTTCAGTTAGGTCGAAGGGCGCCAATCTCGTGAAGTTTAGCCGTGTGAACTAGACCGTGAAATATGAAACGTTTAAGCGTAGTGCTGTTCATATAGCCGATGTCTATTCCAGGATAATCGGATGGAAGACGAAAACACACAAGACGAACGAATTAACCAGTCCAAACGGGAAGCAACAACACGTTTCCGTGAACACAAGTATAAGTCGTGGACTAGTGGGAATTCTCGGCAGATCCATGGCCTGGAGTCATCTATAATGAACTAAAACAGAAGAGCAATGTAGACCCACAGTCAGTTACGGCGCCATATTTGCTGCCCGTCTGATTTGTAGAATTAAAAAAAAAACAGAGATAAAGACGTTTGCATGTTCAGTCTATTTGAATAAAACGAAGATTGGCCCATGATGTTATTACTGGCAGAAATGTTGCTTCTTTTTGCGCCGAATAACGCCATTGAGAAATTGTTATGCCATCTTCAGTTTAATTTTCCTTTTACCATTTTTGAGTCGGTCAAATCTGTAGTTGGTTAAGGGAATATTTTTCTTGTAATGGATGGAGGTGTCCATTCTGACTTGTATGTATACGGCGTTTGCGTGCATTGCAAAACAATGTACTTCTTGTGCTTAACACTTACCGAGTTCTGATAATCTACTTGTCTGTATAAATTGTTTCACTTAATTGTTTCTCCCTCTTTGTACTCTATTAGACGTCAACTTAAACATCGTCATCATAGTCATCATCATCATCATCATCAGTCGCATAATCTGAAAGGTTATTGGGGCACCAATGCTGCAGATTGTTGGACCAGTTCCCGCCACTTCACTTGATTTGCTTCCAGGATATTTATTCTTCCCATCCATTCTCTGATGTTGTCTTCCCATCTCTTTTTCTGCTTGCATCTCTTACGCTTCTCATGCACAGCACCTTGCAGGATCGTCTTGGCCAACCCAAACCATCTTGAAACATACCCATACCATGTGAGCGTGTGTGCTTTTACCATAGTCAATAGGTCTTTATATTGGCCGACCTCTCTCTTAACGGTGTCCCGAACTGCCATATTTGTGACGTGATCTAGATACGAAATGCCTTATTTGTGACGTGATCTAGATACGAAATGCCTTATTTGTGACGTGATCTAGATACGAAATGCCGAGGATTCAACGCAGACGTCTCATCTCCATTGGACAAATTATTCGCTCTAGAACCGCTATCACAGTCCAAGTTTCGCATTTGGACATTTCTTTAGGAAAAAATTAAAAGGACTCTCTAAAGTTTGTGTCCAGGTGATATGTGCGTGTCACTGTTTCCTGTATCACTGGAGCTACGGAGGACGGGCTTAGTGCGATGCTCTCGGTAGGTGACCGCGCAGAGAGACGGAACCACATGGTGATATCCGTGGGGATGAATTCGATCCCTCACCTTTAACTTCTCTAACCTTGCTATTCTGACCAATGGGACCACGTTAAAAATCTCGACATGGCATAGTTTTTGTTCATTCTATGTGATATAAAATAGAAACCTAGTCTGCACACTTCGTGGATATTTCATGATCAGGTTGTCTTTACTTGTCAGTCCTTTTCATCCTTCCAATGGACTCAAGTAATAATACTAACATCGTAACAATGGACTCCAGTAATAATACTAACATCGTAACAATGGACTCCAGTAATTATACTAACATCGTAACAATGGACTCAAGTAATAATACTAACATCGTAACAATGGACTCTAGTAATTATACTAACATCGTAACAATGGACTCAAGTAATAATACTAACATCGTAACAATGGACTCAAGTAATAATACTAACATCGTAACAATGGACTCTAGTAAAAATACTAACATCGTAACAATGGACTCAAGTAATAATACTAACATCGTAACAATGGACTCAAGTAATAATACTATCATCGTAACAATGGACTCCAGTAATAATACTAACATCGTAACAATGGACTCAAGTAATAATACTAACATCGTAACAATGGACTCCAGTAATAATACTATCATCGTAACAATGGACTCCAGTAATAATACTATCATCGTAACAATGGACTCCAGTAATAATACTAACATCGTAACAATGGACTCCAGTAATAATACTAACAACGTAACAATGGACTCCAGTAATAATACTAACATCGTAACAATGGACTGCAGTAATAATACTAACATCGTAACAATGGACTCAAGTAATAATACTAACATCGTAACAATGGACTCAAGTAATAATACTAACATCGTAACAATGGACTCAAGTAATAATACTAACATCGTAACAATGGACTCAAGTAATAATACTAACATCGTAACAATGGACTCAAGTAATTATACTTATCGTAACAATGGACTGTAGTAATTATACTTATCGTAACAATGGACTGTAGTAATTATACTTATCGTAACAATGGACTGTAGTAATTATACTTATCGTAACAATGGACTCCAGTAATAATACTAACATCGTAACAATGGACTCCAGTAATTATACTTATCGTAACAATGGACTCCAGTAATTATACTTATCGTAACAATGGACTCCAGTAATTATACTAACATCGTAACAATGCAACTAGTATTTGTACCACAGGTGCACACAATGCTAGTTGATATCCATTAGTTTCTTGGACAAATAAAATCTCAATCTGATGTGTTTGTGTAGAGTATCTTTTTACCTTTTGTATTGTTTAACCATCCTTCTACTGTGCTGTGTCTAGTTAGGCGGGCTTTTACAAACACTTAATCAAATGCAAAATCAGGGAACAAAATGAGAATATTATGACTTTCTGTCACCTGCGCTCTGGTGACAACATCAATATCCAGGTAAACAACGCTAGGACACGTTCTGTAATTACTATTTGTGTTTACAGGAGGAGTGAACCCAAGCTGTCGATCGGATACGCGGAGAGTTATCTGGTTGTCCTAACACCTTCTGGGACTTGCGAAGATGGTCTTTAGCGCACTCCTGATTCAGTGTTAAGTTTCGCGGTTAGGCCTTGCGACAGCTGGACCGGTAAGAAGGATTGTGGAAGTCAACCAGGAAGGTGCACTCTTTGTTTTCTGTTTCTACATCTCCATAATATATTTGTTTAATTACATACAGACGTAGTCGACATCAGGAAAGTCATACCGAGTATTGCCGAAATGGTTCGATCCGGGAATTTGATATCAGTGCTGATAGCGCCAAGTGGAATATGGAAAAATGTGAGGGCGACAGGTGTGTTTAGCTGAACAAGTTCATCTGTTGACTAGTAGCAGTTGTAACAATATTCGCTATACGGCTATCTAGATACTATAAACTACACAGATACTATATAGCGACACTATTAGCCACACGGCTACCTAGATACTATGCAGAGAAACTATTGGCTACACGGCTACCTTTGTACTGTATGGTTGTACCGCAAACAGCAGCAAGAATTGTGACAACTTCCTCCACTCAAGTTGGTTATCTGCCCCAAAGACCACGTTTGATGTTGAAGAACTCTCTGAAGAATCCAGCAACATAATCCAATCTTCTCAGCTGAGCCATTGATCCTCAAAACTGGCTCGAAACTCACTGAGCAGTTGCGTAAACCCGTGTAAGACAATTCCTGGAGAGTTTACGGATATATAGCTGCCATCTTCAACAGCCCACACCTATTTAATCTCGATATTCAGATCCCTGTTTGCGCTCGACAAATCGTATTAACTTCCATATGAGGTTTCTCACGCCACATGTTTTGAGCACATACATACCTATTTACGGTTTTGCTCTAGGCTAAAACGGCATCTGTCTTGGATGTTTCTCTCCATTATTTTCCGTGTCCTTTAGTGATCTGCGTCCCTTGTCTTATCTATTCTGGTGATATGTTCCATCCTTTCAATTATCACGTCATTTGTTTCGCATGTTCCATCTGATCAGGTTATATTTTAAAAATCCATTTTTGCCCCACTTATTTATATCATAAATCTATTCTCCCTTGTACTGCATAACTAACTAACAAAGATGTTGTCCTGAATCCCTAACAAAGATGTTGTCCTGAATCCCAAACATAGATCTTGTCCTGACTCACATTACAAAGATGTTGTCCTGAATCCCTAACAAAGATGTTGTCCTGAATCCCTAACAAAGATGTCCTGAATCCCTAACAAAGATGTTGTCCTGACTCCCTAACAAAGATGTTGTCCTGAATCCCCAACAAAGATGTTGTCCTGACTCACTAACAAAGATTTTTTCCTGAATCCCAAACATAGATCTTGTCCTGACTCACATTACAAAGATGTTGTCCTGACTCTATTACAAAGATGTCTGACTCCCTAACAAAGATGTTGTCCTGACTTTCAGTCAAAGATGTTGTCCTGACTCCCAGTCAAGGATGTTGCCTCACATAAGTTTCCCCCTTCGTCATGTCCGTATCTAACACCTATTTATGTTCCGTGTACCTCAATTGCTCGTCCAATCAATGAGAAGGCAACAGGTGACAGGAGCGCTGCTGGAGAAAGTATCAAATGATCATTAGTAACCAAGATACACATCTTATTTCTCTCCCCTTTTCCCTTTCGGTCCAAGTTCCCTCTCGTGACAACATGTTCTTGTTCTAATGTGTAATTTGTTAAGGACGTTTTGTTCACCAACGTTGTGACACATCTGGACCGTAGTATGTCATTGACCTTTGTATGTTGGATGTAGGCACACACTCGCTGGCTTATGGCTCGTCGGTTTGTTTCACTTTTTATCGAACTGCTTGATGCTGTTTAAATCGCGAATAACAAACACTATATATATACATATATATTGTTGTTATTGTTGTCGTTGCTGCTAAGGCCACTTGTGCTTGAGTTAGGCACTCTAGACGACTTCTTTTGGTGGCAGGTTACAGTGGCTCTTCTCCATGATTGCAAAATTTGCTGTCTCATCTAAAGCAGAAGTGGTTATATTGAGGTCGGATTTAGATAAAATTCGAGAATGGTCTGTAAGCTGGCAAATGGAGTTTAATGTAGATAAATGTACAGTCATCCACATGGGTAGATCCAATATTGAACATAATTACAGAATGGGAGAAAACAATATTAGAAAGATAGATAAGGAAAGGGACCTAGGGGTTAAAATAGATCATACAGGAAAGGTGAGTGAGCAAGTTAAGGTAGCAGTGAAAAAGGCAAATGCAATGTTAGGTATGATACAAAGAAATATTAAACATAGGAGCAAGGAAGTGATAATCAAACTGTACTAAGCATTAGTTAGACATAGATTGGAGTACTGTGTACAGGTGTGGAGTCCTTATCAGAGAGGGGATATAAACATGCTGGAAAGAATACAAAAAAGAGCGACAAAGCTGAAAGTGGGATTCCAGAATTACAGTTATGAGGAAAGACTCAGAAAAACCAGCCTACATTGTCTCGAAGAGAGAATAATTCGTGGTGACTTAACAGGTTCATAAGATGATCAGAGGAATGGATAAATTAGACTATAACAAGTTTTAAAAAAATACAGCCACCCACAAGAACAAGAGGCCATAGCTACAAGTTGACTAAAGAGAGGTCCAGATTAGATATCAGGAAATATTTTTTTAGTCAGAGAGTGGTGACTGCTTGGAATGCTTTGCCAGGGGAGGTAGTGGAGGCAGGGACAGTTAATGCATTTAAGAATACATTGGATGCGCATAGCTTTTCGAGCAAGGTGATGTAAATGTAACTGGTTGTATACATACTCTCCGGTGTCTTCTAAATCAGTATAAAGACGTTAAGTTAAGTTAAGTTCTCACATCCCGAGGCATACTTAAGAAGGTAGACCAGGGCCTTTTAGCTGTCCTGCAATGCCAGATTCCACAGTAAGCTCACCATTGTGGTTATCACAGTGCCGATCCCCACCTCGTTAACCAGATCGCCATAAAGCATTTTTATTAAGAGAAAGCTGCCTGGAGTAGGTAGGAGTCCTCATCCGCATGTTACATCTGGTCCTGACTAACTTCATCTTCATCCACATGTTACACTTGGTCCTGACTAACTTCATCTTCATCCACATGTTACACCTGGTCCTGACTAACTTCATCTTTATTCGCATGTTACATCTGGTCCTGACTAACGTCATCTTCATCCGCATGTTACACTTGGTCCTGACTAACTTCATCTTCATCCGCATGTTACTTCGGTCCTGACTAACTTCATCTTCATAGGCATGTTACTTCGGTCCTGACTAACTTCATCTTCATCCGCATGTTACACTTGGTTCTGATTAACTTCATCTTCATCCACATGTTACACTTGGTCCTGACTAACTTCATCTTCATCCACATGTTACACCTGGTTCTGACTAACTTCATCTTTATTCGCATGTTACATCTGGTCCTGACTAACGTCATCTTCATCCGCATGTTACACTTGGTCCTGACTAACTTCATCTTTATCCGCATGTTACTTCGGTCCTGACTAACGTCATCTTCATAGGCATGTTACTTCGGTCCTGACTAACTTCATCTTCATCCGCATGTTACACCTGGTCCTGGCTAACTTCCTCTTCATCCGCCTGTTACTACGGTCCTGACTAACTTCATCTTCATCCGCATGTTACACTTTGTCCTGACTAACTTCATCCTCATCCACATGTTACTTCGGTCCGGACTAACTTCAGGATGTCTTGCCCGTCTATCGATCAGTCTGACTGCCTGTCTAAAATGAATATTCCGGAAGAAACAGAACAATTGACAAAACGGTTACATCAGTCGCCTTGACATTTAATAATGATCCTTAATAGTTTCCATAAAATAAAGCACCAGTAACAAAACACAAAGTAAGAGAGTCGATAGCAAACTCGGAGGCTATTTAGTACATGATCACCCTCGTGAACTTTACTATATAAGACACGTTTGCGGCCACGAGTGATTGAGTCAGCGTACGTCATGTTTTCCCACACCTGAGCCGCTTTTTGGTGTTGTCGTGCACACCTAGGCTTGTAAAAATGAAGGTAATCACAATGCTTACACTACCATCGGGGATGAAGGGTTAGATACTTCATTTTGTTCGGTCTCAACTTTGAATACGATCGAGTTGCCATTTTTTTCCCCATGATTCTTGTTCTGCAATAACGCAAAGCCATGTATCTGTTTTCAGAAGGGTCGATTATCGTGTGACGATAACCGAGATTAAACTAGTCACCTTTGTCTACAGAAGCACGTGAACGTTCTACCACTCTCCTACCACTCTCCTACCACTCTCCTACTAATCTCCTACCACTCTCCTAGACATTTAGAAGAACACGACATCGATGTGAAACGTGCACGTTCCTCCCTCTGACTGACCGTGCTCAGTTCCTGAGTTTCTGGACTTTCTTCTCAGTCTCAGTTGATCTTTATGTTTTTCTGGTGCCTACCTCAGACAAGTATTTGCTATTGTTGTCTCATCCCTGTGTTTTCTTGTTGACTTCCTGTTAAGCAGCGGGTTATATCTGCAGTTAACGGAGTTGAGTTGCACACCTTATCTTTTTACAATCACTGACGTATCCACTAAGCTAGGATGTTCTGAAACAATTCGTTTTAAAACAATGAGATACAACTTTTCAAACATCTTACAAGGACAGGCAACACCGACAATTAGTTGAACAGACGGACCATAGGAAACGTCCAGCGAGATGTCTACAGGTGTATGTCTAACCCTTTTCCCAATGATATCATCAATCAACTCATAAGAAGGATTAACAGGTGTAGTCGGAGCTCCCACTAGCTTACTAACAGGTGTAGTCCATGTTTCCACTAGCTTACTAACAGGTGTAGTCCCCGTTTCCACTAGCTTACTAACAGGTGTAGTCCACGTTTCCACTAGCTTACTAACAGGTGTAGTCCACGTTTCCACTGGCTTACTTGCAGGTGTAGTCGAAGCTTCCACTAGCTTACTTACAAGTGTAGTCGAAGCTTCCACTAGCTTACTTACAGGTGTAGTCGGAGCTTCCACTAGCTTACTTACAGATGTAGTCGGAGCTTCCACTAGCTTACTTACAGATGTAGTCGGAGCTTCCACTAGCTTACTTACAAGTGTAGTCGGAGCTTCCACTAGCTTACTTACAGATGTAGTCGGAGCTTCCACTAGCTTACTTACATGTGTAGTCGGAGCTTTCACTAGCTTACTTACATGTGTAGTCCACGTTTCCACTAGCTTACTAACAGGGGTAGTCCCCTATCCATCGTGTATCGTTCTTGCAATTAGCATGCACTGTCAGCACACCGTTCTATGTGGGCTATTTCATTCGGACAGTTATAAATTTAGATGTGTGTTTAGATGTATCTGGCAGGCACCATGATTGAGTGACTTTGACGAGGTTCGTCCCACAAACACCCGACTGGGTATCTCTGCTATGTCTGTTCTGGACCTCATCCACCAATGGAGCTGTAGCTGTTTCATAAGAGCCCGTATGATGCTTGGCAGTAAAGTAAAGATTATCGTTGCTCAGTGTCTGTTTACCGACAGAGATCAGAGACAACGTCCTCTTTTCTGACCCATTTAAATTCGACTTATCGTACTTCCACAATCGTTTTATCGCTGACCTGGCTGATGCAAGCCCAGAACTCACTGGGTCGTGACCAGAAAGCTCTGTGTTCTATCACTGCCTGCATCAGAAGTCTGAGTTTGTGGTGCATTTAATTGCCGGGCGTGTAGCGATTATCAATATTGACTGTAACAGCTTCTGAGAGGGTCGGTTACTGAAGCGAGAGAGAGAGAGAGAGAGAGAGAGAGAGAGAGAGAGAGAGAGAGAAAGAGAGAGAGAATTACTGAGGTGATCGTGAAATATCCGTTGACCAGAAAGTAACGTTCAGCAACAACAGGCATGCATATAGTAACATAGATTGGTCGTGGTCTGCGAGAGGGACAGCATATACTGACATGAGATGGAGGGACAGCATATACTGACATGAGATGGAGGAACAGCATATACTGACATGAGATAGAGGGACAGCATATACTGACATAAGATGGAGGGACAGCATATACTGACATGAGCCATTACTAGTATATAGAATTGAATATTTTATGTTTTGTTCCTTTGATAACATCGATAAAAGTGCTTGCTGAAAGTGGTAGTAACTGTGTCTCGGCTTAATCCTTCTAAATTGTTGAATTATTTATTTGACCACTAGAAGAAAATCGAATAAATAATGTAAACTATTCGTACTCAGAAATACGGAGTGATTTCTGTTATAATTCTCCTATCGTGGGCTAAGTGGTTAAGTAAGAAAGTATCTTTCCTTAATTCCGTAATCAAACAAAGCGTGAAAGCTGCATCAGATTAGGTTTTCAATGTCAGATCCTAGGATTCAAATTGTAATTATTGTCTTCAGAATTCCATCAGCCCAGCCATTCCACGTACAAACATGAACTGATTGTCACAGTGCTCTCATAGCGTCTCTTTGTCTTTGCAACCTCTCAGCGATTCTTAGATAAAGCTTTCGAGGAATCCCTAGAACTCTAAGATTAACTTTGACATTAAGTGTTGGTATATCAGAACGTAACTTGCGTACATAGTTTGGCACAGATGGTCGATACGATGATACTTCTTCTTCTTCTTCTTCGTTCGTTCGTTCTCAATCTGCCACTACCAAACACTGAAAGGTCTTAAGTAGCAGAATGTAGTCCAGAGAACGGAATGCGTTGTGTCGTAGTTTACAGCTTGGCTGCGATATTTGCACCTTTCAGTCCAACACATCCGACTTCAGCAAGCATTTTTTTAGTACCGGGTTAACATTCCCTCTTCGATCCCTTTTCATTAGCCAGTCTGCCCTGATGCAGCCTGTTATCCAGGATCACCGCGTGGAGGTGTAGAAGGGTCTTGGCAGCTATGGTTCGCTGGCCCTGACGCTAGCAGTCAGCTATGGGTCGCTGACCACTGCAGCTCATGCGTTGCTCATCATCTTGATCCCGATACGATGATACGATACGTTATCTCCCCTTCGCCTTCACTGGCCCTTAGAGTTCACATCCAACTAAAATACTATTAGAAACACAGCTATTTTAACGGCAGAGCACATTCATGTAGACTACTTAAGTCGGGGAGAGGATGCTTATAATAATATTAACAATGACTGATAAACAAATAAGGGTAAATCGATGTTTTAAATGGGACAGAACTGTTGCAGGTGTTTAATATGATTTGTGTTTGTAACAATTTTTTAATTAATGGCTGAACAAACCAGTGATCGAAGTTACACAAATAAAATGGAACGAAATCAATTGAATAAAGTTTAATTATCAAAATAATATCACGCCGTATTGGTCTCAATATAGTACGGCCTCGCATATAATACGACCCCAAATGGAGAATCACAAACAGAATCAACTGCATTGCCCGTGGGTGTGCCCGATCGTTCGGTTCGTTGCTGAAAGTGTCGACGGCAGATCAAAAATTCAGTAGATGCGGTGGTAGCACCGAAATATTCCCTTACTTCGTCGGGTACCCATTTACGGCTGTGTCTACTGGGAGAATCGATGATAGCACAAACAGAAGCACAACTTGTCCGATCATGGAAAACCGAGCGCAACATCATCTGAACCTGGAACGTCTGGTTTATAAGCGAAGATCACAACCCTCTAGACCAGTGGTAACCAAGCTAAGGTTGGCCGAGGGCCAGATTATGGTCAAGGATAACACCAGAGGGCCAGACCTATACAATCCTTACAAAATAACGTTCTGTGATTTAGTTTTACATACATAATGAACCACGTACAGAACTACTTTATACTTGAGAAAACATTTTTACAAACGTAAATTCTTATACATGAAAACGTGTACAACCGCTACAGGCCCAGAAGTGTTACTGGCTGATTTATACTTAGCACACTTCACAAGGACAACTGTCCACCTCAACTCCTTCCTATAGAAATGTACCTACCATCCACCCTCACTCACACGATCACTTCCACATACAGATGCTAACGGCAATGCAATATCAATTGATCTCAGAGGCTTCCGATCGCAGAAAAGATATGTCATTGCTTTAAGTTTCTCATTATCAAAGTAGGTACTGGCACTGTTTTCGCCTGTCCACGTGCACAATCAGAGATTTGACATTATCATTTCCGTTTTGTCGGCATTATCTAGTAGAGGTCAATTGGTATAATAGAGAAAGAGAGAGAGAGAGAGAGAGAGAGAGAGAGAGAGACAGAGAGCGAATTGGTGGTGTTGTGAAAGGTGGGGAGATGGTAATCGTTCATTTTGGGTCTTTTTGGTTTTGTTTCTGGTACCTGTGCCATTTTGTAATTTTTTCTTTAGCGCAGTATACAGTAATTGTCAATCAACAATAAGAGGCTGGACCAAAACTGGTTGACGGGCTGGTAAAAACTGGTTGACGGGCTGGTAAAAACTGGTTGACGGGCTGGTAAAAACTGGTTGACGGGCTGGTAAAAACTGGTTGACGGGCTGGACCAAAACTGGTTGACGGGCTGGTAAAAACTGGTTGACGGGCTGGTAAAAACTGGTTGACGGGCTGGTAAAAACTGGTTGACGGGCTGGACCAAAACTGGTTGACGGGCTGGTAAAAACTGGTTTACGGGCTGGACCAAAGCTGGTTGACGGGCTGGTAAAAACTGGTTGACGGGCTGGTAAAAACTGGTTGACGGGCTGGTAAAAACTGGTTGACGGGCTGGTAAAAACTGGTTGACGGGCTGGTAAAAACTGGTTGACGGGCTGGTAAAAACTGGTTGACGGGCTGGTAAAAACTGGTTGACGGGCTGGTAAAAACTGGTTGACGGGCTGGACCAAAACTGGTTGACGGGCTGGTAAAAACTGGCCCGCGGGCCGTACTTTGGCCACCTCTGCCCCAGACCATACGTTCGAATGTGTTGAACATGAAAATCAAATTGTCTCGAAGATATCTTGCTACATTTTGCATTGTTGATATTTTCAACGTTTATTATCTAATTATTAACTACTTTAGCTGTCTTGATATTTGTTAAATCATGTTAATGCAATAATTCATTCAAATCTTGACAAACTAGCCAAATAAACAGTGTTTGATCCTTAACCTGTACGCACACTTCGACCCTGACTCCTATGCATCTCCGCAAGGCCAAGTTAATGTTCTTCTTCACCCGATACCCAAGTTCGTCCATCCTGAAGATGTACTTCCCAGACGTGATGTTCAACAAGAACAACACTGCGCAGCTAGTCAAGTGGTTCTCAAACTTCAGGTAAAATCAGTGACGTCTACCTGGTTGTGCCCGTTGACGCGTCAGTTTGTATGTGTGTATGTGTGTGTGTGTGTGTGTGTGTGTGTGGTGTGTATGTGTGTGAAGATATTGATATATCATTCAAGTGGTACCCGGGTTGAAAAGAATAGGTCCACTGTAAACGTCCAAGTATATCGTAAAAGGGCTGTGTTTGTGGTTAGTAAACTCATCATGTGAGACCATTGCTATAAAACCACAACAGCTTCCTGTAAATGGGCCGACTGTTAAAACAAAAAAAGGTAACTGCCAATCGCTAGCGATGGTGGAGACACCATCAGACAGTTGTTGTCTTGATGATGTAACTTGCGCTGTATTTGGATTGTAGTGAGCAAGAAGCTGCTGGCAATCAACTTCACTCGCTTGTCCAAAGCTACCTGGACCCAATGGCAAGACGACTGAAGATAACTCAGGAAGCAGGCACTCTGATCTTATTTTCTTGAGACCAGCGGTCGTTTAAAACGTGCGGAATTCGACCGACCACCATTTCCTTTCATCGTTTTGAGAGCAGAGTGACCTACATCTCGACCACAGCAACCTCACCATGTACAGTTCATATGTAAAATCAATGTAAACACAAACATTTAGAGACATTCCATCACCATGTACACTTCATATGCAAAATCAACGTGAACACAAACATCTAGAGACATTCCATCACCATGTACACTTCATTTATAAAATCAATGTAACCAACATATTTAGGAACAATAAGGCCGTGAGATTGGACAGTCACCCTAGGCACAGGATGGGTCGTCATTACGGCAGTTGTCCTGCTCAAATCCTCGCTGACTCCATATTTGGAGCAATGAATAAATTATTAAATCAATCAACTAATAAATAAATTAATAAATTAGTCAACCTATCAATCACTAGTTATCTCTTTTTTGTTTCCTATTTATCCAATGCATGTCTGTTCCTTGGTATCATCTATACTGAGTCTGTGTCCATATTCCCTCTTCTATCCTGTTACGACAAAATCTACTTCTGCTTCTCTTCTCGTTCTGCAGTTATTCACTTAACGTCTCTCTTTCTCTTCATCTCTCCAATTCCTTTATTCGTACTACGTCTCTCTCTCCCTCTCTCTCCCTCTCTCTCTCTCCCTCTCTCTCCCTCTCTCTCTCTCCCTCTCTCTCTTTCATTGACTCGCCTTCTTCCTCTTCTCCTGTCCGCGTATCTCCCCCTGTATTCTCCAGTCCAGCCTGAGTCTGAACATACAAGTACGTCTACAAATCGCATCTCCCGCAGCACGCCACGACCCAATTGCTGTCCCGTGTTAGCCCCTAATACATCATTTTTGTGTTTTCCTTGAACCGGATTTGATCTCCGGCCCTGAAATTTATCAATCTACCCAGTTGTAAATAGTAACTACACATCACAGTTGTTAAGAAAGGCAAAGGAAAGAACTCTACTCCCAACGTCATACCAAATACAAGACTTCAAGCACAATGGAATCTAAAACACTACTTCACCGTAAAGGCTTTATGTGTCAAGTGACTGCATTTGTCTATTACTTGTCAAGAGTTACATTCATCCAGGCCTGCACAGTTTACAAAGCCTACTTATTATTTCTAATATTTAATTAATCAAAAAGAAATTCCGGCACTCATTCACAAAAGACAAAATTATTATGTGGCGTGTTGCCAGCTTGGAGTGGCACCAGGGGAGAGCACTGTTGTGAAGGGCAGGATAAGCACTACGCGTCACTGCTAACAAAAGCTGGCAGTTGTTGGCAGAAAGAATTATGTCCGAGACGATGGTGTTGGCATGTTAAAGCCGAGATTTCGGAATGTCAGGGCTAATAGTACAAGAACTGGCAGAGCAATAGAGGCTAACGTTTTTCAGACCATCGCAGATGTTGTTGTAGTCGAAATAGATGTCAAAGTATTAGTAGTCATGATAATAACAGAAGCAATAACAATTGTAAAACGGTAATAGGAAAAGTAACATTATTGTTAGTAATAGTACTTGTCATATCAGGGGTAAAATTAAAAGAGACAGATATAGTCATACTAGTAGAAATAGTAGCAATAGCAGCAGTAGGTAAATAGTAGTAGCGGCAGTAGTAGTATTAGTAGTTAAGTTCTGCCGAAGACGGATGTGTCGGACCGAAAGGTGCAAATATCGCATCCAAGCTGTAAACTAGCAACACAACGCATTGTGTTCTCCGGACGACATCCTGCTACTTAATCCCTTTCAGGGTTTGGTAGTTGGAGATTGAGAAAAACGAAGCCAGCCAAGCCAGTAGTTAAGTAATAGTAGTAATAGTAATAGTAATACTAATAGTAGTAGTTGTAATAGTTATAATAATAGTAGTAATAGTAATAATAATAGTAGTAGTAGTAATAGTAATAATAATAGTAGTAATAGTAATAGTAATAATAATAGTAGTAGTAGTAATAGTAATAATAATAGTAGTAGTAGTAATAGTAATAATAATAGTAGTAATAGTAATAATAATAGTAGTAGTAGTTATAGTAATAATAATAGTAGTAATAGTAATAATAATAGTAGTAATAATAATAGTAGTAGTAGTAATAGTAATAATAATAGTAGTAATAGTAATAGTAATAATAATAGTAGTAGTAGTAATAGTAATAATAATAGTAGTAGTAGTAATAGTAATAATAATAGTAGTAGTAGTAGTAATAGTAATAATAATAGTAGTAGTAGTAATAGTAATAATAATAGTAGTAGTAGTAATAGTAATAATAATAGTAGTAGTAGTAATAGTAATAATAATAGTAGTAATAGTAATAGTAATAATAATAGTAGTAGTAGTAATAGTAATAATAACAGTAGTAGTAGTAATAGTAATAATAATAGTAGTAATAGTAATAATAATAGTAGTAGTAGTTATAGTAATAATAATAGTAGTAATAGTAATAATAATAGTAGTAATAATAGTAGTAGTAGTAGTAATAGTAATAATAATAGTAGTAATAGTAATAGTAATAATAATAGTAGCAGTAGTAATAGTAATAATAATAGTAGTAGCAGTAATAGTAATAATAATAGTAGTAGTAATAATAATAGTAGTAATAGTAATAATAATAGTAATAGTAATAATAATAGTAGTAATAGTAATAATAATAGTCGTAGTAGTAATAATAATAGTAATAATAGTAACAATAATAGTAGTAATAGTAATAATAATAGTAATAGTAATAATAATAGTAGTAATAGTAATAATAATAGTAGTAATAGTAATAATAATAGTAGTAATAGTAATAGTAATAATAATAGTAGTAGTAGTAATAGTAATAATAATAGTAGTAGTAGTAATAGTAATAATAATAGAAGTAATAGTAATAATAATAGTAGTAATAGTAATAATAATAGTAGTAGTAGTAATAGTAATAATAATAGTAGTAGTAGTAACAATAATAGTAGTAATAGTAATAGTAATAATAATAGTAATAGTAATAATAATAGTAGTAATAGTAATAATAATAGTAGTAATAGTGATAATAATAGTAGTAATAGTAATAATAATAGTAGTAGTAGTAATAGTAATAATAATAGTAGTAATAGTAATAGTAATAATAATAGTAGTAATAGTAATAATAATAGTAGTAATAGTAATAATAATAGTAATAGTAATAATAATAGTAGTAATATTAATAATAATAGTAGTAGTAGTAATAATAATAGTAATAATAGTAACAATAATAGTAGTAATAGTAATAATAATAGTAATAGTAATAATAATAGTAGTAATAGTAATAATAATAGTAGTAATAGTAATAATAATCGTAGTAGTTGTAATAGTAATAATAATAGTAGTAGTAGTAATAGTAATAATAATAGTAGTAATAGTAATAGTAATAATAATAGTAGTAATAGTAATAATAATAGTAGTAATAGTAATAATAATAGTAGTAGTTGTAATAGTAATAATAATAGTAGTAGTTGTAGCAGCAGTTGCTGCGATATATATATATATATATATCGTATACCAATGAAGGCAGGCTTCTTACTATACCGACTGCACACACCATTTCACTAAAGCGAACAGACAGCCACTACTTGCAGCTTAAATAAACTACATACAACTCTACATTCAATTGTGGCCAAGTTATGGGTCTTCAATGATCCTACAACATATCCTGCGAGTCATTGTCTCGGCCTCGATACCAGCTATCAATATCCCTCATAGTCCCAGGTGTAGAGCTCTCACTGAGTCTCCCCATGACGCCAAATATAAATCTCCCGCTTCCACGCAACTTGACATTCTTAATCATCGAAGTTCAATATTTGTTCCGGAATCCTCTATTGCTGCCAACAAAGCTCCAACGCCCTTCCCTTTTATGAAGCATGGAATTATCGCGAGCCACATGGGACGTAACTCTGTTTCAAGTATTCCCAGCTTCTCTCCCTCCTTTCTGTTTCAAGTCTTTGGCGAAGCCTCTATCGGCATTTTCATAATCTTAATGGTCATTAAATTTTCATAGTTTCATATCTTTAATGCATTTTTGGCACCGAGAGTTATTAGCTGTCCACGTGTTTTCCCACGAGGCCATCGGTTGTGATGAAATCGACAATCCGGACTTCGGGCGCTCAAGAACTGTGCAAGCTGGTTATTGGAATACAAGTGGACTTGTAGCTTCTATGTCCTCTACTGATGTGTGCATCTCATCCCCCTTCATGAACACTTCTCCTGCATACTGCAGAGCCGGAAGCCGTGTATGTATGTGTATATATGCTTCTGTAGGTTGTTAGAAATCAGGGCTTGGGGAACTGCATAAATATATTTATTGTGATTCTTAGAAATGATATCACTAGAACGTAATATACATATACTCTTCTTATGGTTATTGGAGAATATTGCAGTAGATCGCAGTACAAATATACGTATTCTGGTTCTTATAATTGATGGACTTAGTTAGGGAGCCGCTTCGCATCTGAGTGGTCATGGGTTCGTTCCCCAGTTGAGGCGGTAGTATTTTTTTCAGACCGCAATGGGTCCCGGGTCGACCCAGCCTTAAATGGGTACCGGTTCAGCCCGGGAAGTAAAAGCGGCGAGGGAGAGGAGATGGCTACCGCCCTCATATAGCCGAGCCTTTGAAATGTGAAATCCCTAACACCTCACACCCCCACGGCAGTAATGCTATGGGTTACTTTACTTTACTTTACTTAGTTAGGGTTCCGTATATATATAAATACCTATTATGGCTGTTGTTGTTGTTATTATTGGGGGTGGAAGTCGCCTCCTAAAGTTCACGTGTCGTAGAAACATATTCTCGTCGATGGACGTTACAGATCTGGAGCGTTGTATAATTCTCAACTCCTGATAATGCACACTCATCAACGTCCACTGACGGCTTACAGCGCTGGTAGATCTGGCTACAGGGCAAAGGGGGGGGGGGGCGACCGTGAAGCAGGTGGGCAGCTGACATTAGAGTGATCGCGCAACGGCACAGCTAACATTGACCGACGCAGCGAACTTGGCGCAAGACAGACGACTTAAGCTCCCCACAACGCTTATCGATATTAGTGGGCAGAAAACTAACTGGACGTGACATCTCTTTCTGCAGATGATACATTTCCGCGTGTCTTATATAGATACTAATGTGTATATGTTATTGTGGCTCGCTAGTAGTCTATGACAGCTTTCACAAATATCCATTATAGATGTTATTGTGGCTCGCTAGTAGTCTATGACAGCTTTCACAAATAACCATTATAGATGTTATTGTGGCTCGCTAGTAGTCTATGACAGCTTTCACAAATAACCATTATAGATGTTATTGTGGCTCGATAGTAGTCTATGACAGCTTTCACAAATAACCATTATAGATGTTATTTGGCTCGCTAGTAGTCCATGACAGCTTTCACAAATAACCATTATAGATGTTATTGTGGCTCGCTAGTAGTCTATGACAGCTTTCACAAATAACCATTATAGATGTTATTGTGGCTCGCTAGTAGTCTATGACAGCTTTCACAAATAACCATTATAGATGTTATTGTGGCTCGCTAGTAGTCTATGACAGCTTTCACAAATATCCATTATAGATGTTATTTGGCTCGCTAGTAGTCCATGACAGCTTTCACAAATAACCATTATAGATGTTATTGTGGCTCGCTAGTAGTCTATGACAGCTTTCACAAATATCCATTATAGATGTTATTGTGGCTCGATAGTAGTCTATGACAGCTTTCACAAATAACCATTATAGATGTTATTTGGCTCGCTAGTAGTCCATGACAGCTTTCACAAATAACCATTATAGATGTTATTGTGGCTCGCTAGTAGTCTATGACAGCTTTCACAAATATCCATTATAGATGTTATTGTGGCTCGATAGTAGTCTATGACAGCTTTCACAAATAACCATTATAGATGTTATTTGGCTCGCTAGTAGTCCATGACAGCTTTCACAAATAACCATTATAGATGTTATTGTGGCTCGCTAGTAGAAATAGATGGACACAATACATGAGTTTGAGAACCAGTCCCAGGACTGATTGTCCTGATGATGACGAGTAATCTGTGACAGCTTTCACAAATAACCATAATGCATGTTATTCTTACAAGATATATGTTTGTGGTGCTTATTACACATGCATACATACCTCGCTTTACTGCGCTTCGTAGCATTTTGCAGATATTGCGCTTTCTTGATTTTGCCGTGTTTATTTATTTGAGCATGCCTTTCTCTGATGATGGTTCTTTGGACGGTTATTGATCCACCAGCCTGTAAGCTCCTGCCCTTTGGCCAAATGCCATATAGTGATAACTGCAATTGTTTGTGAGCTGTTGTTTAGTTCCATACAGTGTCTCGGAGGATCAGTCTCTTTTCGAAAACTGGCAAGCGCCGGACATTAAAAGATATGGTGCGTAACAGTATGATAGGGATGTGTGCACAGCCGGCACTCTGCAGTATGCTGTGGTTGGATTCTGTTCAAGTGACTGTTCAAGTTGTTATGTGTTGAGTGCGAAGTCGGACATTTGTACTTTGATCTATCCTTTTCAGAAGGTTAATGGTGTCATTTGGATTTGGGGTGGCCATATTATGGGTAGCCATATTTAGGGTGGCCATATTTGGGGTGGCCATATTTGGGGTGGCTATATTTGGGGTTGCCATATTTGGGGTGGCCATATTTAGAGTGGCCATATGTTTGTAGATTTGTCTCACGGTATTCCCTATTGCCCATCTATTCAGGGAAGCTTTTTTGTTGTCTTTTGTAGTTGTGAAATGGAGTTGTGCATTTATTGCTACAACAGCCATAACTACGAGGGAATCACAGAGGTAAATTGCTATAACAGCTATATAATCGGGGTGGGGGAAATGGAGTGGATGATAGAGATAAATAGCTATAACAGCCATATAGTCGGGGGGAGATCACAGAGATAAATAGTTATAACAGCCATAGAGTCGGGGGTAGGTCCAGAGATAAATAGCTATACCAGCCATATAGTCGGGGGGGGGGGGGGGGGGTCACAGAGATAAATAGCTATACCAGCCATATAGTCGGGGGGAGATCACAGAGATAAATAGCTATAACAGCCATAGTGTCGGGGGGTCGGGGGGGGGGGTCACAGAGATAAATAGCTATACCAGCCATATAGTCGGGGGGAGATCACAGAGATAAATAGCTATAACAGCCATAGTGTCGGGGGGTCGGGGGGGGGGTCACAGAGATAAATAGCTATACCAGCCATATAGTCGGGGGGAGATCACAGAGATAAATAGCTATACCAGCCATAGTGTCTGGGGGGCTGGGTGGGGAGTCACAGAGATAAATAGCTATACCAGCCATATAATCGGAGGGGGGGGGGAAGATAACAGAGATAAATAGCTATAACAGCCATATAGTCGGGGGTGGGAGGGGGTCACAGAGATAAATAGCTATAACAGCCATTTAATCGGAGGGGGGGGGGAGATCACAGAAATACAATATTTTAGCAGCCATATATACGAGCTACGGAGAGGGGGGGATGGCGATGTCTCAAAGATACCCGTAATTGGAATATTATGTTAATAAAAAAAAGAAACTTGTAGATTCCCGCGCAATCGTACAAGAGCACATAATTGCAACGAGTAAGGTCTGCACAAAGTCGACAATTGTATTGGCGCTCCCATGCTCCCGCTGAAGTAAAAGGATACATGATGATGATGAATATTTTGTACCCGCTTCAAAGTAACTTATATGGCAGCTCTTTGTATTTATTTTGCATTGTTCTGTTTGCTAGTTGTTTTAATAAATCCGCAAGCAGATCAGTTGAATCCATTGAATTCTTATCATGTTTTGGGAGGTCTTGGCGAGCGGGGAGCGCACTCAAGGAATGTCATTACCCAGACATTTTGTGTGTTCTCGTCTCATTCCTTCGGAGACACGTGTACACGAGAGCTCTAGCCTTGAGGAGCCAAGAAGGGACGTGAGCAAACATCAAGTATTCAGAGACTGGCATGTCTCTTGGGATCTTTGATATGAAAATTGATGAGTAGCTGTGAAGTGTGCGGACAAAATGAAGTTTGTGGAAATCATTGATGATGGACGGTGAGTGGAGAGGAGAATGTGGAATAAAAAAGATGGTGAGGTAGATTATGTGGAGAATAAATGTTCATTAGATGAATTATGTGGAGAATAAAATTGTTGACAAAACAGCAAACTCTTTTACGGGCTTAATATATGGAGAATAAAGACATTTACACAATAGAGCAGATGGAGAAAAAGACTTTTATGAAATGAAGACTTTTAAGGCATAGAATGTGGGGAATATAAAGCCGTTTATTTTTTTAATTTTTTTTTGATTAGATGTTTGCCTCACTAGTTTCTACTGGCGGAGGCGCGCCATTTTCCACCCCAGACCGTAGTCCATTGGGCGATATCAGGACGCATAAACCAGTGCTTGGATGCATATATGCGTCTGTATGTACCTATGCTTGGTTTGTGTGCCCTCAGAAGCTAGCCCAACCAAAGTGCAATGGAGGGGCCTCGCCATGAGGGCGCGTGTGAAATATAAATGAATTTATGAAATATAAAGACGTTATAGAGTATCTGACTAATACAGATGATTATGTGATAGGACTTTGGAGAATAAAGATGTTTAGAACATTTGGTAAATGATGTTTAGGATATCTGGAGAATAAATGTGTTTAGGGTATCTGGAAAATAAAGATGTTTAGGATATCTGGAGAATATTTAGGATATCTTGAGAATAAAGATGTTTATGATATCTGGAGAATGTTTAGGATATCTGGAGAATAAAGATGTTTAGGATATCTGGAGAATAAAGATATTTAGGATATCTGGAGAATAAAGATGTTTAGGATATCTGGAGAATAAAGATATTTAGGATATCTGGAGAATGTATATGATATCTGGAGAATGTTTATGATATCTGGAGAATAAGGAAGATTATAAGATTGATCCGGAGAAATAAGATGATTATATTATAGACGAGCTAGAGATATAATATCCAGTGAGACTTGAACTGTTTACTACTAAAGAAGCAAAACACTTCAACACAAGCTGCCTAAATGGATTGTTGAGAATACAGTGCCAGAGTAGGGTACCAATTACAGGCATTCTCACGTTTACCAAAATGCAGAGCATTCACATACAATTGCAGAAGGCACAGATCGGGTGGGTCAGCCACGTCATGCACATACCGGACAATCGGATCCCTAAACAAAATATGGCAATCTAAAAGAGGACATGCGTCTGGTAAGCGGCCTACAGATTCCCTCAGAGTATATCTGACACGTGTGAACGTCGGTGAAAACTAACGGGAGCATATGACACAGGGCCCTCCGGTATGGCGTAGAACCACCATCATAGGTGGCTCACTCCATTGCTAACAATGTTGGATCTCGAAGAAAAGGTACGGTGCGGAAAGATAAAAACTGACGCATACATGTCCAACGCTGATCTTTTATGGTGCATATTTAGAAGATGATTCACAGCGTACGAAGAAGAAGAAGAAGATGATGACTCTGTGCTAGAAATGGACTATACAGCCACCTCAGGACTCACCGGTGAGGGGCCACACTACATGGTTGAATGATGCTGTCAGTATGGCTCGCGAAAGACGGATATTATATCAGTTAACAGAAAAGTTGGATATGCAACATGATTATGGAAAAATTTAGAAAATTAAGGTCCGAAAAATTCGAACCCGAAATAGAAAATAACGATTGCTATATAGTAACAGTTGATGCTCCGTGCTTCGTGAGGATCACACGGAATGAGTTATGCTAGCTGTCTCCGATGAGCTTAACGTTTCAGTATATTTAAAGAATGCGGCAACATTCATTAGTGTGTAGTCATGGCAACAAAACACTTGGTACATTTTTGCCCGATATATGGGCTGTCTCGGGGTTAAGCCTGTAGTTTTAAACTGGAATATAAGGGTTATGTCTGAAGCTTAACTGAAGTACATTAGAAGACGGGATATGATTCTAGGACCAGATACTGCTACTTTATCGCCAGTTTAATTGTGGTAGAATGCGGGGTTGAGCTGAGTATTATGCACGATCGATACACACTGACGTTTGACGTTTATCGTGTACTGTCACAGACTGGTTTATTAAAGCCCTTCTCTTACGACCATAAAGGCCTCTCAATCTGAATGTTAGTTTTACATGCATACTCAGGGCTGCAGAGATGGTTGGAATATTTTCTTCAGCTGCGTGCATGTTCTTCTTCAGCTGCGTGCATGTTCTTCTTCAGCTGCGTGCATGTTCTTCTTCAGCTGCGTGCATGTTCTTCCTCAGCTGCGTGCATGTTCTTCTTCAGCTGCGTGCATGTTCTTCTTCAGCTGCGTGCATGTTCTTCTTCAGCTGCGTGCATGTTCTTCTTGAGCTGCGTGCATGTTCTTCTTCAGCTGCGTGCATGTTCTTCTTGAGCTGCGTGCATGTTCTTCCTCAGCTGCGTGCATGTTCTTCTTGAGCTGCGTGCATGTTCTTCCTCAGCTGCGTGCATGTTCTTCTTCAGCTGCGTGCATGTTCTTCTTGAGCTGCGTGCATGTTCTTCCTCAGCTGCGTGCATGTTCTTCTTGAGCTGCGTGCATGTTCTTCTTGAGCTGCGTGCATGTTCTTCTTGAGCTGCGTGCATGTTCTTCTTGAGCTGCGTGCATGTTCTTCCTCAGCTGCGTGCATGTTCTTCTTGAGCTGCGTGCATGTTCTTCTTGAGCTGCGTGCATGTTCTTCTTCAGCTGCGTGCATGTTCTTCTTGAGCTGCGTGCATGTTCTTCCTCAGCTGCGTGCATGTTCTTCCTCAGCTGCGTGCATGTTCTTCTTGAGCTGCGTGCATGTTCTTCTTCAGCTGCGTGCATGTTCTTCCTCAGCTGCGTGCATGTTCTTCTTGAGCTGCGTGCATGTTCTTCTTGAGCTGCGTGCATGTTCTTCTTGAGCTGCGTGCATGTTCTTCTTGAGCTGCGTGCATGTTCTTCTTGAGCTGCGTGCATGTTCTTCTTGAGCTGCGTGCATGTTCTTCTTCAGCTGCGTGCATGTTCTTCTTCAGCTGCGTGCATGTTCTTCTTGAGCTGCGTGCATGTTCTTCTTCAGCTGCGTGCATGTTCTTCTTGAGCTGCGTGCATGTTCTTCTTGAGCTGCGTGCATGTTCTTCTTGAGCTGCGTGCATGTTCTTCTTGAGCTGCGTGCATGTTCTTCCTCAGCTGCGTGCATGTTCTTCTTCAGCTGCGTGCATGTTCGTCTTCTAATCGGACATATTCTTTTTTTCCAACTCCTGTACATAATATTTTAAAATTCCTTTTCTCTCTCTCACAAGCTCTCTCTCTCTCTCTCTCTCTCTCTCTCTCTCTCTCTCTCTCTTTACATCTCTCGCTCTCTCTCTACATCTCTCAATGTCTTCCTCACTTCCAATATATATGTTTTTACCTGATTGTCTCGGGGAGGAAGACTAACGTCTGGTCAGGCACAACATACTGATCAGACATGTAAGTCAGGTTCAGGCACAGCATACTGATCAGACATGTTAGTCAGGGTCAGGGTCAGACACAACATACGGATCAGACATGTTAGTCAGGGTTAGGCAAAACATACTGACCACGACCCTCACCTCGACATCCTAGTAGCCCTCCCTGGAAAGGTTGTTTTCATGGCAGCCTGGCTAACGAGGTGAGGGATCGACGTGATCCCCGTAATAGTGAGCGATACGCACATGAAGCCAAGCATAACACAATTGCCTGGAGAACCCCGGTCCACCTTCATCAGCACGCTCTTGATATTAGCAAAGCTACTGCATTCCGTGACTTAACGTCCTTTTCAGGGCGCACAATAGAGTAACCAACTCATTGTGGACATTAGCAAACAACATGGTTGTCTCGAATCTTTCATTCCTCGCTTTTGAATCTCACCTACTTCTTACCTTATTATCGCCACATGCTAGTTCCTTCTTCTACCAATCATGGATCATTTCCTTCGTTTCCAGCTACATTTTCCTTCTCCTCCATCATCTAGCTGCATGTTCTTTCCTACCCAGCTACAATTCAAGACAATTCAGGTAGCAGCCTGCCTCACACTGTCTCTTCAGGACAATTCAGGTAGCTACATGCCTCGCACAGTCTCTTTAAGACAATTCAGGTAGCAGCCTGTCTCACGCAGTCTCGTCAGGACAATTCAGGTAGCAACATGTCTCACACAGTCTCTTCATGTAACCGAATGTCTCACACATTATCTTCAGGACTATTCAGATATCAACATGTCTCACACAGTCTCTTCAGGACACTTCAGGTAGCAACATGAATCACACAGTCTCTTCAGGTAACCGAATATCTCACACAGTCTCTTCAGGTAACCGAATATCTCACACAGTCTCTTCAGGTAACCGATTGTCTCACACAGTCTCGTCAGGACAATTCAGGTAACAACATGCCTCACACAGTCTCTTCAGGACAATTCAGGTAACAACATACCTCACACAGTCTCTTTAAGACAATTCAGGTAGCAACATGCCTCACACAGTCTCTTCAGGTCAATTCAGGTAGAAACATGCCTCGCACAGTCTCTTCAGGATAATTCAGGTAGCAACATGCATCACACAGTCTCTTCAGGTAACCGAATATCTCACAGTCTCTTCAGGTAACCGAATGTCTCACACAGTATCTTCAGGACAATTCAGATATCGTAATGTCTCACCCCTTCACGACACTTCAATTGTTGGAATGTCACACAAACATATCGCGATGTCACTTAATAAAGTTAAGTCGTTTTCTCACTCGATTCCCCAAACTCCCACACCAACAACACCGCCGATTTAGTTCTCAGGTCAATTAGTGCAGACATCGACCCCCAAGCGTAGCTCTGGCTTGAGAAGAAACTCATTCCACATGTCCAACATGATGGTAAACATAGGGCAGGCCAAGTTTAGTACAATAATGGAAACTCGCAACCTACACTTACATGTCGAGCACTCCCTAACTAGCTGGTGCGTCTGCTCCACTGCCATGTTGTTGGTTTAACTTCCTCTACATTGGCCGCGTTCTTGCGCGCCGAAGAACCAACAAGAATTAGAATTCCCGACCAAGTTCCCACTGGTACCAATCAAACAATTGCCCGCGACAAACGTCACCGTAAATCCCCAAGGTCTTGGGCTCTTCTCTCCCACTAAACGCCCGAAATGTCTACTCAGTTGTACTATATTTGTTTAATGAGGGTGGTCGCTGCAAGCTTCAACTATCTTTAGCTGTGACCGTCAATTGAAAGTAATTCTCAAGTTTTTGCTGATATGTTTGTGCTGTTTGTCCACGTTCAAAAGGCAAATCGTCAGTGTGTTAGCGGAACTTAATGGGGAATTGAAAATAGTACAACTACAACCTGACAGGCAACATATGTCATGGTACCCTCAGAGAAACAGAGGTAAGGAAGGCCGCATACTACGGGGAGGAACAGCATATTGATTGATACCAAACAAAAAAAAAGCGAGGAATCGCCGGAAAGAACGACAAAATTACATAGGAAAGGACCATTTGGATAGGATGAAGACCTATGTGTTCTAAGGTGATATGGGCGATGAAAGGAAATATAGCAGACCTGACGTAAGAGGCACTTAACAAAGACTGGATATGCAGCTGGCTACTTCCTTGTGTAGATGCTATATATCACACGAACAACAATACATATACACATCCCGTGGCATAAGAAGAACCAAGTAAGACTGCTGGGGAAATGTGTTGCAACACTCACATAACGGAAATAGAATTCTTCGAGTCTGACAAGTCTAGCATGCATCAGTACTTTACTCATGTGCAGAGTGTATATCCGGGCACAAGAAATGCGTCGTTCGATCATATCATGAGAATGTACACTCATCAACTTCCACTGATAACTTACAACGGAGGTAGATCTGGCTACAGGGCAGCAGCGAGGCAGGTGGATATGTATGACATTAGAGTGATTGTGCAACGAAACGGGTTCACAATGACCGGCGCAGAACAGACGACAAGCTCCCTTTCGTACTCAACTACAGAAGTGCAAAGAAAACTAACTTGTGAAATAAATAGAAAATGAAACGCTCATTTTAATCAATGTTGGCTTTCATACAAAGAACGGGAAATATTGAACATACTAAGAGCGCATTGGATACTCTTATTGGACATCAATAAATAATAATAATAATTAGTAGAAAGTTTATAAGTTAATAGTAGTAAGTTAATTATTGCAAACAGATAAAGATGTGAAATAAATACATTTATTAACCATACAGAAATGCGTTATAATTCAATATGTTAGTATTATAAAAATATGTTTTACAAAGCAGACCGCAAGTGTGTCAGATCAATAGACATCCATTATTATTGATCAGGACCGCCAACGTTGATTCTCTTTTTGTTTCTCAGTTTTAACTGCCTGTTCCATTGGATTATTTCTAGGATAGTAGTTCCATTGGTCATAACAGTCTCTATCTCTCTCTCTCTCTCTCTCTCTCTCTCTTTCTCTCTCTTTCACTCTCTTTGTATAATATATATATATATATATATATATATATATATATATATATATATAAATATATATACACACACAAGCATGTATGTATGTATATTTATATATATATATGTGTTCGCGTGCATGTGTATGTGTTCGTGCATGCACATATATAGGTATGTGTGTATATATATATATATATATATATATATATATATATATATATATATATATATATGTGTGTGTGTGTGTGTGTGTGTATGTGTGTGTGTGTGTTTGTGTGTCTCTTTATGAAATCTTTGTTCCCATATTTTTAGCCTGCTGTCAAGCACGATGTTCAAACTTCCTTCTGCGCATGGCAGATCAATATGAATAGCTTTTTTTATCATGAATATTTCATTTTCGCTTTGACATACCTCAAGATATCGCCATTATCCATGTCAGCTCGAACAGTGAGATTCTGAACATTCTTCTGTACAAATGCAACAGCTACTGACTTGTTTATTTATTAAATGTCAATGCTTTGTTCCATTCGATTACTGGAAATCAGAACACACAGTTTCACAGTTCAGAAAAGGAAAATAAACGTTGAAAAGATGCTTTGTATGTGGGAGAATAGATGCGAGTAGGTTTCATAACAGATGTTGCAAAGAACAAATAAACAGCATAGCTTGTTTGCTGTTTTATACACAACAAATAATGATGTTGTATACAGGAGAGATGAGGATGTTGCCTACCGCATGGATAGGAATCATGTAAGGCAAGGTATGAGCATCCAAATATCCTTTACATAATTTCTACAATCAGACGACATGGACCCAAAGTTATTGATAATCTACACGAACCGAAGACGTTGTAATGTCCCTGCGCTAATTTACACAAACCGAGAACGTAATGTCTCCGCGCTAATTTACACAAACCGAGGACGTTGTAATGTGCCCGCGCTAATTTACACAAACCGAAGACGTTGTAATGTCCCTGCGCTAATTTACACAAACCGAGAACGTAATGTCTCCGCGCTAATTTATACAAACCGAAGACGTTGTAATGTCCCGCGCTAATTTACACAAACCGAAGACGTTGTAATGTCCCGCGCTAATTTACATAAACCGAAGACGTTGTAATGTCCACGGGCTAATCTACACCAGCCTAGGACGTTGTAATGTCCCCGAACTAATCTACACCAGCCTAGGACGTTGTAATGTCCCTGGGCTAATCTACACCAACCGAGGACGTAGTAATGCCCCCGAGCTAATCTACAGAAACCTGGGACGTTGAAATGTTCCCGAGCTAATCTACACAAACCTGGGACGTGGTAATGTCCCCGGGCTAATCTATACCAACCTGGGTTGTCATGTTTCTAAGCTAATCCTGGTGTCACCTGCTCTGAAGAGCATCTGCTGTTGCCATGAAACCTTCTCTTTGTCTCACTTCAAATACTTAATCAAGCCTAGTCTAAAGGTAGTATATTTTATTTGCTGAAATATGCATATCGGCTTTCTGTGTCTGACAAGTATGCTAGATCTCCCATTTTGTTTCTCGCGTTGTAATGTTTTCTTTCTTCGTTATCCAGGACTGTCTGCTTTTACGTCAGTCAGGTTCTCTTGTCTGTTTCTTGTCTGTCATTGGTCTGTCTCTGACATGTCTCTGGTTTGCATCTGGCCTGTCTCTGGTTTGCATCTGGCCTGTCTCTGGTCTGTCTCTGTTCTGCATGTACGTTTTTCACTTTTCTATACATATAGTATCGACTTATCTACATACCTACCGCCATACTATACTGACCTATCTACAGTACATACATACTTACCTACATGCATGCCTACCTACCTAAATACCTACCTACCTACCTACCTACCTACCTACCTACCTAACTACCTACATACCACATACCCCCTCCCTCCCTCCCTATCTATCTATCTATCTATCTATCTATCTATCTATCTATCTATCTATCTATCTATCTATCTATCTATCTATCTATCTATCTATCTATCTATCTATCTATCTATCTATCTATCTATCTATCTATCTATCTATCTATCTATCTATCTATCTATCTATCTATCTATCTATCTATCTGTCTGTCTGTCTGTCTGTCTGTCTGTCTGTCTGTCTGTCTGTCTGTCTGTCTGTCTGTCTGTCTGTCTATCTATCTTCTGTTTATTATTATTATTTTCAGTATTATTCATAATAACTATCTTCCCCTGGCGATTCTAGTTAATAGCCTGGGGATTGGGTGGTGAGGGGGGTGTCTGCAGCTTACCTTTCCACTTCGGCCAGAAATGTATCTGGCTTTGTCCCGACCACAGGAGTGAGCGTGATGCATTCGAAGGTGTGCAATACCGAGGGCCAAGCAAAGTAATTCTTAGGAGCCCTGGGGTACTTACCATTCCCATGAACTTCCAGGACCTCGAGAAGAGCAACGTATCAGTATGTTCCATCGTGGTTCAGTTTTGGGACAGGGCATGGGACACGTTTCTCGCAGTGCAGTGCTATGTTGATTATAACGCAGTGAAGTGACATACTGGTACAGGATCCTGATTCGAAGGGTCCCAATTGTTATTTCCGTCACTATCGCCCAGCACCGGGATTGGATACATTTCGCGCCAAATACCTACTTGCACATCTTCTTACAATATTGTCTGTGCTTTTAGGTCTTTGCATGTCTATCGTGTTTTCCTACAGGTTTCTTGAACCTCACCCAACGTACCTGGCTGGCACGTTAATCTCATCGTTTCTGTCTGTACATAGTCTCACCTCTTGTCCTCATTCACCGCCATTCCATTTGACCTCCATTCCGTCGAACCAGGCCCGGATCAGACTTAGTCCTTCCATTACGAAACATCTAAAGTTAAATAGATTAAATTCATAATGGAATGATTCAGTACAGTAGACAGCCTACCCCTACCCCCACCACCCACACCCCCTTTCTCGGAAGGACACCATTTGGAGCACCAGTTGGCCCAGCCTGAGTCAACATTCACCGGAGAATGCACATTAACATTCTTACACCCCATTCACAAGCACCTGCTGGACACTTCTTAATCGGGGGAAGTCAGACGATTTTATAAACAGTCGTTTTGGCATAGGGCAGGCTACGAACATGTTAAGGGATATGTCATGTACAAGTGGGTGTTTGCTGAGATGATATGATTATTTATTCTTATCGGTTCCGGCGAAGCATATGACCTCAACTACAACTGATCAATTTAAAGGAAGCCTGTTTCAGAGTATTTGCAGGGATGGTAATGGGTTTATGTGATGGGTATGCAAGGACCATGCATAACTCTCTTTAGTCGCCTTTCTATTACGTGATTTGAAGGTTACAGTGTTTTTGTTAGTACCAATCCAAATATCACTCGTGTGGTACATGCTATGTGATGACGGGTTGTTGTTGCTTGTGCCACTGGTACTTCAGCTACGTACTAATGACGAGTTTCTTTGCTGGCGGGTTACATTGGCTGTCCTCACTTTCTAACATACTCGAGAAGGTGGGCTGAGTTGTTTTGGCTGTAGTGCAATGCGGGGCTCCTCAGTAAACTCACTACCATAGTGCCGATCCGCACCTCGTTAGTCAAACTGCCACAACCCCGCCAGTTTCAAGGGAGACGTGCTTGGAAGTGAGATGAAGTCTTGGTCAATATGTTTCACCTGACCCTGACTAACATAGTCTAACCAGTATGTTACACCTGATCCTGACTAACATAGTCTGACCAGTATGTTTCACCTGACCCTGACTAACATAGTCTGACCGACCAGTATGTTTCACTTGACCGAAACATTGTCTGCCCGACATGAACCGCTTTCGGGTCATGCCCAATGGGGACCATTTTCACAAGACGTTACGTAGGGTCTGCTTTCAAGAGTTGTGCGATAGGGACGGCATTAACAACATGCTCGGTAGGGACCGCTTTCACGACATGCTTGATAGGGACCGCTTTCACGACATTTTCAATATGGACCGCTTTCACGACATTTTCAATATGGACCGCTTTCACGACATGCTCAATAGGGACCACTTTTACGACATGCTCAATAGGGACCACTTTTACGACATTCTCGATAGTGACCACTTTTACGACATTCTCGATAGGGACAACTTTTACGACATGCTCGATAGGGATAAGTGTTGTTTTCCCTTCCACCAATCATTGATAGTGTAAATGTGCATACGAGATGGTTTCACAAAACGTATGGTAACTTTCAGAACAGATAGCACAGAATGTCTAATACCAGCCTCACAACATATTTCATTTGACCCTTAGAGAACTTGTTCCTTGAAAATCAATAACGATTGAATTATTTACAAATCATCTAATGCAGTGGATCTGAAAATTGTATAGAATGTCTACCCCTGTATTTGTCCTTGTTCTTGTGTCACAGTCTACACACATTCCAGAACCATTCATCTACGTAGTAGTGCGTATCTGTCTGATTAAACGGAATTTCTACAAAGCATTTCTTGTGAGTTTAAAAACTTATAACGTCACATAAGTGTCACAGTTTACGAGACTACGGCAACAACAATGTCACGGTGATGTGTGTCGTGTGTGACTATCGTGTATAACAATTTTTATAATCACAAAAAAAATGACAACAAAATGTTTGTTTCCATCTACAAGCAAACTTTAGCTTACACTAACAGTTTCTTTTCTTATTTTGATTTCGGTTTATCCAAAGAAACGCAATCCACGTTTCAAGCTTCGGATGTTGGTTTGCATATTGCGTCAAGCATAAGGAAAGGTAAATCCCAGCAGGAAACAAAATTCCATGTATCATAACTTATACTAAACTCTAAGATTCCCGTTGTTGTTGTTGCTGTTGAATGCACACAATGAGCAGGATTACGCTTTTGTGCGCCCTAGCCCTAAAAAGGAGGTTAAGTGACGGGATGTACCAATGCATGCAGTCGACAATTGCAGGATCAAAACAGACAATGAATAGAAGGGGAGGGGGATTTATATATAAACTGAAGGATCTAATGTTACCTCATTTAACAGAGGAATTGACGAATCAAAATATACTACCAATTCAGCGTATGGGTTAGCAGATTTGTTGATCGTGTATGAGCATACATAAAAATTAGTTCTGACATATTTTGGGTTACCGTCGCATTAGAGTTTAAGACACGCCTTTGTGAGGCGAGCACATTCTACGTAGCCTAGATCTGATACGCGCCGTTTCTGGTCACATTGGAATCCAACTATTTGTCTTGTGAGTGTACAGCCAGGTTGACTAGGTTTATGTCCAGACAGCCAAGGTAGATAGCGGTTGGTTGGTCAAACAGTGCCGTTGTCGACGAGTTTAGCAACATGAAGGCACTTGTTGAACCATGGATTCAGGTTACACAAAGTCATCAATTGCCAGCGATTAAGGTCTCCGAATTTATACAAGCTTATTCTAGCTCTTCCAGCATTACCTCGGCCTCCCTCGTCGCGGGCAACAGCTGTTTCCATCTTTAGGCATTTGGCACGAACCTCTGTTCAGTAGATGTAGAATGCAGCAGACTTTTGTAACATGTACATAATTGCACATACTGTAGGCACAGGTTAATTTGTGAATATTTATATTTATCAGTTCTTGAATTTATTCCTGCCTTCCTGTTAGTTCTCCTGACCTTGACATTTCCATCTATATGGTTAACATTATTAAACGCACAAAAACAACATGCCACACTATGTAGAGTACTGCAGCAGGAGGTAATCTGATCGTCAGAATTGTAAACACAAAGAATATGTACAGCAAAAGACAAGACGACAGGAGACAAAAAAGCACTAAAGGAGATACTATAACACGTTTATGAATAACTTGAAAAATATAAATGAAATATATAATGATCATAAGTCATTCTTTATTTGCGATTTAACACCAGGCGATAAATAAGCACACTTTCATATGCTATCAAGAAGCATTCACAGCAGTTTAAAGCAAGCATAAAATAACAACGCCACATGAGATATAGTTTATTAATAAAAGAAGCGTAAGACAACGTATCATGATGAACAGCCAAGAAATTCTAGAGGGAAAAAGTATAAACTATGGACGTCTAAAGACAAGATATCAAGGTAGCCAACATATACGATCGTTTATTATCAGTTGTTATTGCGCGTGCCCACGCACACGCACACACACACACAGTTCTCTATCTCATCTGACTGTCTCAAAGTCACACGCGCACGCGCGCGTGCGCGCGCACACACACACACACACCGTTTCTCTCTCACTTTATCTCTCTCTCTCTCTCTCTCTCTCTCTCATTCTGATTGTTACAAAGATTCACTAACACACACACAAGGTTATCCGACTCTCAGCCCCCCCCCCCCCCCCCCCGTCTCCCATCGACTGTCACAAAAATAAATGATCACGCATGTCTCTCTATCTCCCTCTTTCCGTCCGGCTATCACAAAGAGAAATGCACAGGCATTTATCTCTTGCTCTCTCTCTCTCTCTCTCTCTCTCTCTCTCCATCTGAGTTTCACAAAGGCACGTGCCAACACAATCGCAGACACACATATAGACACTGAGATCTCGTCCTGTTTCTCTCTGTTACACACAAACATTTTAATATGTTCTGATTCTGTCACATAGTCACATATACGTGTATCTTATTGGCACTCTCTCTCTATCACAGATACACATATCACACACGACTTTCTAGTTCTGTCCCTCTCTGTCACAGATACACATATCACACACGACTTTCTAGTTCTGTCTCTCTCTGTCACAGATACACATATCACACACGACTTTCTAGTTCTGTCTCTCTCTGTCACAGATACACATATCACACACGACTTTCTAGTTCTGTCTCTCTCTCTGTCACAGATACACATATCACACACGACTTTCTAGTTCTGTCTCTCTCTGTCACAGATACACATATCACACACGACTTTCTAGTTCTATCTCTCTCTGTCACAGATACACATATCACACACGACTTTCTAGTTCTGTCTCTCACTCTGTCACAGATACACATATCACACACGACTTTCTAGTTCTGTCTCTCTCTGTGTCACTCACCCCCACACTCTACATTTCCCACGTACGCTTTCACACATATACTCACTTTCAAGACATATTAACAGTAGCGTCACACATACACACATTCTTGTCACTCAATCATACACGCACATTCACATAATATCTCACTCACTCACTCGCTCACACACTAATTCCCTCAAAACACACACACACACACTCACTCACTCACGCACACACACACTCAATCATATACACACACACACAGTAACACATTCACAGACGGTGCCAGGTCGACTAACCTGATAACCACGTGTGACCTGACGACATTTAGCGACATACTGAATGTGTCGTCTTCATGTCGGCTGTTTAGATCAACAAATATTCATAAACAACACGCATTACAGATAAAAAACCACAAACAATGAAAGAGAAAGCATAATATCAGGTCCCCAATGTCTGCGAGTGAGTATGAAATGTGCGCTGTTGAGGGTGTGTGTGTTTCTAAGTGAAACACGATCCCCAGTTGAAAGCATTTTGGCGGAGTGATACATTATTTAATTAAGTACCAAGCCAAGTTACTGGCTACAATTTCTCATCGTCATCATCAGGTGGCGCGTTGCTTTCGTTAGTTTAGAAAGAAAGACGAACTGTTATAGAATTGCCTGTAATTTCGTGTAAACTTCTGAGGGAGACGATTAGAAACAGGTGAATCAACTGGCTGTGAATGAGACATGCGGCCAGTCATTTCAGTGGCATCATAATGTTTGATTAGCAACACTTAAGCTAGACAAGAAATAGTTGAAACTACACACAAATGTCCAGCAGCCAAAACTATGTCAATAATAGAAGAGAATAAAAACATGGATGAGCACATATTTAAACAAGTACAACCGTCCATTGCATCGATGGGCCGAAAAGGGACAAATTGCAAAGTTTTTAAATCACGCACGTGTCCAATAGCAGCTGAGTGTCTGAGATGACGGAGCAGTAGAAAGAGCAGTGTTTACAACCAACGGAATACGAGAACAATCCATATCTTACATCATTCGACATTTGCTGAGAGGGATTTAACACCTATGAGTATGCCTGAATACAGTAACATCGACTCTCAACAGAACTGGCCTCAAGTCTAATGGTGAACAACCAGTACAGGGTTGTAGAGCGATGCACGTGATCGTGCAACAGATACGGACCGTTTTTCGACTAAGCATCTTTATCAAGTTTGACTGTTGTGCAGTTCCTGAGCCATTGATATCACATTCGCGCTGTTTTTGACCCATTTTTTATAACAACATAAACAAGTATGAGCCATTTCCACGTTGACACAGATTCACTATCTGACCACAGACTTTGAGCGTTGACACAGATACCAAAACACTATCTGACCACAGACTTTCAGCATTGACACAGATTCCAAAACACTATCTGACCACAGACTTTGAGCGTTGACACATATACCAAAACACTATCTGACCACAGACTATGACATTGCATGATAGCTTGACTTAGTGGACCCCTCGTGTGGTTGACTTCATGGACCCTTCGTGTGGTTGACTTCATGGACCCCTCGTGTGGTTGACATCATGGACCACTCGTGAAGTGGTTGACTTAATGGACCACTCGTGAAGTCGTTGACTTAATGGACCACTCGTGAAGTGGTTGACTTAATGGACCACTCGTGAAGTGGTTGACTTAATGGACCACTCGGGAAGTCGTTGAGTTAATGGACCACTCGTGAAGTGGTTGACTTAATGGACCACTCGGGAAGTCTGACATGATGGACCAATGTGACGTTGACTTGACGGATCTATGTGAGGTTGACTTCCTGCACAGTTGTGAGGTTGACTTCATGGACCTATGTGAGGTTGACTTCAATAACCTATGTGAGGTTGACTTGATGGACCTATGTGAGGTTGACTTCATGAATCCGCTCGAGAATTTCATTTAATAGAAGCCGCGTAATGCAGTTTGGATGATGTCTCTCTGTGTGTGTGTGTGTGTGTGTGCGTGCGTGTATGTGTGTATCTATGTGCATATGTGCGTCTGTGTGTGTCTCAGTGTGTGTCTGTGTGTGTCTGTGTATGTGTGTGTCTGTATGTGTGTCTGATAGTGTCTGTGAGTCTGTCTGTATCTGTATCTCAGTGTGTATCTGTGTGTGTGTGTGTGTGTGTATGTCGTGTATCTGTGTGTGTTTCTGAGTATGTGTGCGCGCGCACGTAGGTTGAGGGTGAAGATGAAGTGTTTTCTTATTTGAACGAATTGCACTTGGCTCTACCGTTTGTCTAGAGTTGAACCCTCCTGTACCCTCCCTACATCATAATCGTCTTACCCCTATCCCCTGAGCTTCAAATCAACACAAAGGTCAAGGCCATCAATAATCTAAATTGCATCAAACTTTCCCAGGCTTCCCTCAGTCTGGAAATGCCAGGCAGTTTTCCTAACAGGCTATAATTTAGGTCTTTCATTGTCTTACAGTTCAAGTGCTGCCCAATTTTCTGAAACCGCTGTTTTCTATGAACCCCATCTCGGGTCTAAACCGCCGAGATGACCTTTTGGAGATGACGAAGAATATCTCTCTTTCTCACTCTCTCACTCTCTGTCTCTCTCCGTCTCTCACACACTCTCGTCGTTATGGACCCCCTCGTGTGAACACTAAGTAGGCAGAAAATATATGGTCACCATTATGTTAAGCCCGGCTGGAGAGAGCGACTGACACCATCAAGTTCTGGATGCTAAAGCCGCGAACATGACTCAGTAGAGAAAGAAGATACGCCACTGGTCTGACTTCACATCCATCAAAAGAGCATTATCAATGCACCCCGGGCTGACCCGTAGGCGGTGGCGTGCGGTGACTTCTCTCAAAGGGGACTCGGTTCGAGGACATCTTTCATTTTGGACTAAAAAGGAATACTTACAAATGACACTTCTTACGGTCACAGTTTATGCAGTCTAGCTCACTTCAACCAATGCATAATTATTAAAAATTGCACAAATAAGCATATTTATATATATATATAAATCTATTATGGTTTTGCCGAAAGTTTTTAATTTAATTTTTGCGGATAAGTGTCAGTGAGTCTTTTCGTGGCGCATCTTGGCTTTGTGGAAATGTCTGATATCACAAAAGACATTAGAATTCGGCACCATCTGTTCTGTTTCGAGCAATGCACAAGGCCAACAATACAGTCTGATTCTTGATCTGCATGCAGTGAACCATTTTTAAGGCGTATAATACTCTGTTTGTAAATGACGTGATTAGTCTTTAATTTTTGTTTTAGAAGAAATGTCTGAGGCTGGCCTACCTCTCGTTATTACATGCTGCTTTTCTTATAAACTGGGGGCCGCCTTCGAAACTAAATAATCGGTAGAGAACACGGCAGCATGGCACGTGATAGGTACTGCTATATACCACTGCCCTGTATACACTAACGATGCAACTTGTCTCTGGCAAGCTTTGTTGTGACGGAACAGTTTCTAAATCCAAGTCCCCTTCCCTATTTCATCTTTTGAATCACCGTTGAACTATATTGATAATCGAACACTTGAACACTTCACAGGATTTGTTTTCATTAGCGGGACCTATTACACAAGTTTAATAACCAGAACATTATAACTAATAAGAAGCAACCACAAATTATATTTACTTATGACAGAACGCCAAGCGGTTAACATGTATCTAGTTGCACACAGGAACTAGTTTATATAAATCTACTCCTATAGACGGGGAGAGGCGATAACACTCGAGCGCGTCCGATGTCATGGCGCTCTCATTTTGGAGCGAAAATAGCGGAAATATCGTTGAGCATTGTGACGCAAATTCAGTCAAATCTGTAAACTAGCGACACAACGCAATCTGTTCTCCGGACTACATCCTGCTACTTGCTAAGCCCTTTTCAGGACTTGTTAACGGGAAATTGAGAACGAACGCAGAAGAAGAAGAAGAAGAAGAAGAAGAAGAAGAAGAGACTCAGATAGTGAAGAATACTAATGCTGTTTATTCAATATTTGTTTGTTATGCTTTTATGTACCTTGGACATTTCATTCAGAACATCACAACGGCTGGGAACTAGCCTAGTCCTGTTATTCCACTGACGGTATGCTACTGCCAGTAGGCGCTCATTCTGTCTCGCCAAATGTAGGATAGTTTGGGTATTGATGGTTCGTGTGTCTCGTTGATTTTGCACATTCTTGCATATTATTCTCATTCTCTCTTATCTGCTTGACCAACGCCTGGGTCATCTTTCTGCGTTCTATGGAGTACTGATACATGGATAACTGTTACATGGATTTAAGGTACACACGAGGGACGTTCAATTCAAACCATGACAGCGTGTTGTGATGAGTTTATTGTGAAAGAAGGCGGGAAACATGCAGAAATTTACAGAAGACTATAATAACAATACAGCGATAAGACTCTAAGCACAGCGAAGGCTCTTACACATTGTGCTTCAATTTCTATATTAAGACAATTTATAACCAGGACATTAATATTATCTTGGGAGATGTTAATACTCAAGTGAAAAAAGACAGATCTCAACATGAACGTGGCGTGCAAGGAAAATTCGGTTTAGGATTGAGAAATGACAGGGGTGGGACCTCTTCATAACATTTGGTTTAGAAAACAATCTTGTTACTACCAACACTCTGTTTATGCAACACACTATACGTAATTATGTGGCAAGTGCCAGACGGCACGTCCAAGAACCAAATAGATTATATTTTGATAGAACAGAGATGGAGATCTTGTATATCTTCCAGGAATTCCTCACTGAGAGCAGACTGTCATGTTGATAACGAGCTGATAGTAGTCAAATTCAAGATTAAATTGAAGAAGGCCGCAACACGCACACCTTTGATAAGATGTATCACAAGTGTTATTTCTGTACAGTATGGTGTTACTGTCCAGAACAAGTTTGGCATCCTACTGACAATACAGAAAGAAATGAACTGGCCAACACTGTCAAAGATATGTATATCCACACTTCTCATACACTAATAACTTCAATTGTGAAGAAACGAGCATACATCTCGGACAAAACAATCCAGTTTGTTGAAGAAACGAGCATACATCTCGGACAAAACAATCAAGTTTGTTGGAGAAACGAGCACAAATCTCGGACAAAACAATCCAGTTTGTTGAAGAAACGAGCATACATCTCGGACAAAACAATCCAGTTTGTTGAAGAAACGAGCATACATCTCGGACAAAACAATCCAGTTTGTTGAAGAAACGAGCACAAATCTCGGACAAAACAATCCAGTTTGTTGAAGAAACGAGCATACATCTCGGACAAAACAATCCAGTTTGTTGAAGAAACGAGCACAAATCTCGGACAAAACAATCCAGTTTGTTGAAGAAACGAGCACAAATCTCGGACAAAACAATCCAGTTTGTTGAAGAAACGAGCATACATCTCGGACAAAACAATCCAGTTTGTTGAAGAAACGAGCATACATCTCGGACAAAACAATCCAGTTTGTTGAAGAAACGAGCACAAATCTCGGACAAAACAATCAAGTTTGTTGAAGAAACGAGCACAAATCTCGGACAAAACAATCCAGTTTGTTGAAGAAACGAGCATACATCTCGGACCAAACAATCAAGTTTGTTGGAGAAACGAGCACAAATCTCGGACAAAACAATCCAGTTTGTTGAAGAAACGAGCATACATCTCGGACAAAACAATCCAGTTTGTTGAAGAAACGAGCATACATCTCGGACAAAACAATCAAGTTTGTTGAAGAAACGAGCATACATCTCGGACAAAACAATCCAGTTTGTTGAAGAAACGAGCATGCATCTCGGACAAAACAATCCAGTTTGTTGAAGAAACGAGCATACATCTCGGACAAAACAATCAAGTTTGTTGGAGATAGACGAACACTAAAATCCCCCCCCAAAAAACGAGTATTAATAAAGATAAACAAGATTACATCCTCCAAACTTGAAATAAAATAGAAGACAAGCACGAACTAGTTTGCACATATATGTTTACTACAGTGAGATCAATGGAAATCAGTAAATGTGTACAATTAAAGAGAACAATTAAGAGCAGCATAGGTGAGACACTGACAGAACGAACGGACGCAACATAGGCGAGACACTGACAGAACGAACGGACATCTTCAACAGATGGACAGAATACTGTCAGACAATGTAACAAGATTTACATGTGCAGGCATGTAGTGCTAATACCGAGATGGAACCACAACCAGATCCAACGAAAAACGAAGTCCGGCAATCAGTCAATTACTTACAAATCGGTAAAACTCCAGGTATCGATGAATTAACAGCTTAAATGATGCAAGCTGAAAGGCACAAACAGGATATAAGCAGAAAGAAAGAAGAAGAAGAATGATAGAAGCAGATTCTGAAGGTAGCGTTAGCATATAACACGTACTATGCTGCAAATTCTGGTGAAGTGAAATTTAGCCCAATCGAAATGGGCACGATCGGTGTACATACACCTTCTTAACACTTTAAAGATGTGCACAAACCACACGACTATCTCCCTTATCAGTCGTGTTAGTAACATCGTAATAAATCAATTACAAACGAAAATAGAGACATAAATTCCGGAAGTTCAAGTGGGTTTCTCACCCGGCAGAGGAACCACAGACACATACTCAACATGCGAATAGATCATAGAAAAGTCCATCGAGTTCAATATTACCTTTTCCACTTCCTTCACTGATGAAGGCTTTTCATTGCGTTCTAGACCATCAGTTATCTACCATTATAAATGACATGGGGTTTCCACAACACCTCATGAAACACATCGCTCTGCTCTATCAGGAACAACAGACGACAGGACCAATTGATGGGAGCCTATCCGAATGGGTTCACGTTCAAAAAGGAGTACGTCAGACGTGTACCCATTCACCTTTTCTGTTCAATCTATGTGCGGAGAACATAATGCGCAATGTCCGTGCTGACCCACGCTATGAACATTTTCATTTATTCAGTGGCGGGGGGTACCACATACTTGACATCAGATATGCTGACGTCACGGCCCTACTATCGAATTCGGTAGTTGTCGGTTTATTCACCTGATTTAAAATGTATCCCTCGCAGGACCCCTGCCGCACCGCAGTGAAAGCAGAAATAGGTCATTATTAATCATATTGGAAGATATACAACATTGAAACACAACAAAAACCATCGAAAGAAAGTCGAAACAAAAATTATTCAATGTTTTAAACAGAAACTGCCAATTCAAATATTTAACATACCATATGTTAAATAATTTCACAACAGTTTTGGGGTCACTGCTCATCAATTTTTTGTAAATGATAGGAAAGAAAACCCGATGTCAAATTGGGCTTAAAACAAAATACCAAATCGGGTTTAAAACAAAATGCCAAATCCGGTTTAATAAAAATGTCTACTGCAGTGTGGCGGTGGTACTGTTAGGGATACATTTAATTCAGGTGAATAAACTGACAGTTGGATCTTTCCACCACGAGGGACTCAGAATCTGAACTTAAACATCAATAAAACGAAACTATTTATAACCCACAAAGCTTTGATCGAACTGACAATCAACATTGCGAACGAAGATCTAGAAACAGTTCCTGACTTCAATTTTCTAGGCTCCATCATCTACAGTTCCTGACTTCAATTATCCAGGCTCCATCATCTACAGTTCCTGACTTCAATTATCCAGGCTCCATCATCTACAGTTCCTGACTTCAATTATCTAAGCTCCATCATCTACAGTTCCTGACTTCAATTATCCAGGCTCCATCATCTACAGTTCCTGACTTCAATTATTTAAGCTCCATCATCTACAGTTCCTGACTTCAATTATCTAAGCTCCATCATCTACAGTTCCTGACTTCAATTATCCAGGCTCCATCATCTACAGTTCCTGACTTCAATTATCCAGGCTCCATCATCTACAGTTCCTGACTTCAATTATCCAGGCTCCATCATCTACAGTTCCTGACTTCAATTATCTAAGCTCCATCATCTACAGTTCCTGACTTCAATTATCTAAGCTCCATCATCTACAGTTCCTGACTTCAATTATCCAGGCTCCATCATCTACAGTTCCTGACTTCAATTATCCAGGCTCCATCATCTACAGTTCCTGACATCAATTATACAGGCTCCATGATCTACAGTTCGTGACATCAATTATCCAGCCTCCATGATCTACAGTTCCTGACATCAATTATCCAGCCTCCATGATCTACAGTTTCTAAAATTCCGTTGTAAAAATCAAACAACCACTTGCCACCGCCTTTCATCAATTAACTTAGATGACAAAATCTATGGCCGGTCACCAACAAGCAGACCAAGTTACAACTTGTGAGGACATTCATGGCACTTTATATAACGGTGGCACGGAAAATGGCTTCCAGAGAAATGAAATGTAATATGCAAATGTTGAAAATATCATGGACAGAGAAAAGATCTAATAAGATATATTGCACTTCGTGAAATAGTCCAATTGGCTACTCAGTGTAGTTGCGGTGGAGAAGTGCCGATGTTTTGGGCAGATTAAAAGACATTACAGCAAGGAAAGATTGATAATAGAGGGCAAGGTTTCTGAAAAAGAGAACAAGGTCGACCTTGTCAACACTAGACCCAGGACATTACTGAGAGTTTGTAAGTATCCCTGGGGTCGGCAAGTCGCCTTGCCACGTATCAACTGCAGTCAGAGCAGTCATGAAGGCAACAACGTTCTGGAAAGAATATACCACTTAAGAGAAACATCTTGAAGATCAAGGCAGGGCGTGTTCAAGAAAGAGACAAGAATGCCTAGTGCATTTTGTCAAGTCGCACATTTGACACTCTGTACTCATCCTTCATTATCTGCCTTATACTGCACCAGGATGGCTGGTCTCCTCTCACGGGGATTTAAACCAGCCAAGCTGCGACATCAACACTCCCCCAGCCACTCCACGAGTTACTCCACTCTCCAGGAGACATCTTGGCTTCCTCATTTGTCCACAGAAACCGCCACGGAGTCGGGCAGCACGTGTTCTGGTCAAATTATGCTCACTTTCACGCTCCCATGGCATTTGAGTCCAAAGACGAAATTAGCCTTACTGTTTGGCCTCTGTTCTTATCGCGATTTGGCTGTCATTATCGGGAAAATTTAAACGGTGGCCACAGTTTTAGTGATATGGTTATTTGTTTTATGGGTGGGGTGAGCCGAGGAAGAAGGAGTGTTAGAGGTTGGGGGTGGGGTATTTATTCGTATACTTTGTTTGATATAATGTCATACAAAAATATGCAATGTCTTAATGGGATTTGACAAGTACATACCCATGCACCTGCAAATAAACACAATAAACTCAAAGGTACATGCAGACACACATGCACACTTATATATATATATATATATCTTGTATGTGATTTCTTTCTAGACTTCTGTGCCATGTAGTTTTGTGAACTATGTGCCATGTAGTATCGTGAACTCTGTGCCATGTGATTTCGTGATCTCTGTGCCATTTAGTTAAATGAACTGTGTGCCATTTAGTTAAATGAACTGTGTGCCATATAGTTTCTTGAACTTTGTGTCATGTAATTTCGTGATCTCTGTGCAATGTAATGTCGTGAACTTTGTGCCATATAACTTCGTGATCTCTGTGCCATGTAGCTTAATGAACTCCGTGACATATAATGTCGTGATCGTTGTGCTATATTGTGTTAGGTTGTGAGGTATACAGCTGTTGCAATCCCCCATTTTTATGAGTAAGTTCCAGCAAAATGTAGGCGTACAAAAGCGCATCTGCATGTCTCACACCTGAAGTGGACAGTGTTCATGCTGGTGAGGTGTCTGCAGCAGATATGTTACACGTGAGGCAGCTTAGCTCAGTCTACTTAACTTACCATTAACATATCGCGAGGACGTGTTTCCCGTGACTAAAGTCGACTGGGGAGGTGCGGGTAGGATTTTGTAGGGCAATTCCGGCACAGACACATTTTAAATTCGCTCACGATAAAAACACACACACACCAAACAAATAGCGCAGTTCCTAACTAGAAGACCTTTGTCTCAACCTATAACTAGAGACCCTCTGTCCTAACCTATTACAAGAGGACCTTTGTTCTAACCTATTAATAGATGACCTCTGTCCTAACCTATAAAAAGAGGACCTTTGTTCTAGCCTATAACTAAACGACCTTTGTTCCAACCTATAAATAGAAGACCTGCGTTTCAACCTATAACTAAAAGACCTTTGTTCTAACCTATAACTATAAGACCTTTGTTTTAACCTAACACTGGAGTAACCTATAAATAGAGGACCTTTTGTCCTTACCTATAACTGTTCTAATCTATGACTGTCCTAACCTATAACTATGAGACCTGTGTTCAGAGCTATAACAGGAGGACTTTTGTCCTAACCTATAACTGTTCTAACGTATAATTAGAAGACCTTTGTTCTAACCTATAACAAGTGGACCTTTGTTCTAACCTATAAATATAAGACCTTCGTGTTAACCTATAATTAGAGAACCTTTATCCTAACGTATAAATAGAGGACGTTTGTCCTAATCTATAACTGGAGGACCTTTGTCCTAAACTATAACTAAAGGACCTTTGTCCTAACCTATAACAAGAAGACTTTTGTCCTAACCTATAATTGTCCTAACCTATACCAAGAAGACCTTTGTCCTAACCTATAATTGCCCTAACCTATAGCAAGAGGACTTTTGTCCTAACCTATAACTGCCCTAACCTATAACTGTCCTAACCTATAACTGTCCTAACCTATAACTGTCCTAAGCTATAACTGTTCTAACCTATAACAAGAGGACCTTTATTCTAAGCTATAACTGTCCTAACTTATAACAAGAGGACCTTTATTCTAAGCTTTAACTGTCCTAACCTATAACTAGATCCGCATTTGCCTCTATTTGAGCACATCTTGAGTTGAGCTGGGCAACCTCTATTTCGTTCCGCTGAGAAACTCTACAGGTCAGGCGACAACCGCCGTAGCACATCCCCGAGTGTGAGAAACTCTACGGGTCAGGCGACAACCACTGTAGAACTGACCCGAGTATGAGAAACTCTACAGGTCAGGCGACAACCGCCGTAGCACATCCCCGAGTGTGAGAAACTCTACGGGTCAGGCGACAACCGCTGTAGCACTGACCCGAGTATGAGAAACTCTACGGGTCAGGCGACAACCGCTGTAGCACTGACCCGAGTATGAGAAACTCTACGGGTCAGGCGACAACCGCTGTAGCACATCCCCGAGTATGAGAAACTCTACGGGTCAGGCGACAACCGCTGTAGCACTGACCCGAGTATGAGAAACTCTACGGGTCAGGCGTCAACCGCCGTAGCACATCCCCGAGTGTGAGAAACTCTACGGGTCAGGCGTCAACCGCCGTAGCACATCCCCGAGTATTTAAACAAACGTTGCTATAAGATTCAGATCTCAAGCTGGTTGCGGTCATTTCTGTATGAGTCCTGAAAGTCCTACTCCAAATTGTCCTACTTATCTTCTACCAAACTACAACCTTATCCTTCGCCCCCAAGGTTGCGATCCTCGTGATGCAGACGGCCAACAAATACGTGTACACATGACACGTAAATGTACACATAGCAGAAATGTCTCCAAACGTGTTTTCGTGGATGTTCAGCTCTCGCGTGTTGGAAGTACGCAGACTCACCACGGCTCGCCACAAATTGGATCAATACTATAGGGTATGAATAATGTATTCTACCTAGCATTAACTCTAACACTTAATTCAAGAAAACATCATAAAATGAGGTAGTGAACACAACCATGGCGTCCACAATTTGTAGCACAAAAGAAAATGCTCAGAAATAAACGTTATTGTCTAAACATGCAGGCAGCATAATCGGAAGGCAAGAATTTCATAACAGGGAATATGTGGAGAATTTGACAAATGCCTTGACTTGATTATCGCATATTGGAAATAGACCAGAATGAAAGAGACTTGGAATTTGCACAAATTGTGACTGAATCAATGTGTCTGCATCACGTCTGGAAAAAAGACCCCCCAAAAAAAACAGCAAGAAGTGTAATTAGAAGTATATGAGAAACAACGATTTTCGAATGTCTCCAAAACTGAATGGAAGTCAACTTCTATCAAAATAGAAACCTTGTAGAAAACAAAAACATATTAGGTAGGACTTTGTCCCCATTGCTAGGGTAGTCGAGGAGGATATGAAGGATGAGGACAACAGGCCGCTTAGTCATGGTAGTCGCCACGTCGTGTGCTGGCGATGTTTGTTTATTTCACCTATTTGTTTTAAAAATTTAAGAACGGTCAAGTTGTTTTTTGTTAAGGTTTCGGTGTGGTCAAATTGTGTTTGCCTAAAAGATTTATGTGTGGGCAAATTGTGTTTGTATAAAAGATTTATGTGTGGGCATATTGTGTTTGTATAAAAGATTTATGTGTTGGCAAATTGTGTTTATATAAAAGATTTATGTATGGGCAAATTGTGCTTGTATAAAAGATGTATATGTGGGCAAATTGTGTTTGTATAAAAGAATTATGTTTGGACAGTTTGGTATTGTATAAAAGGTTTAAGTGTGGATAGTTGCCGTGGTTGATGACGTGGGTATATTTGTTATTCCGTTCATGTGCACCACGACACCACCAAATCTCTTAGGGCACATGTATCTCGCGGCAATGGGACTGAATTCTATCCACAGTTTTCAGGTGCTCTAATTGAGCCCAGTTGTAATTGTACTTGACTCACAATTAAGGAAACCTAAGTCGCTAAGAAAGGATCTAGTCCATCCTCCTCGAAATATCGTATAATTAGTGCAATGAAAATGTGTAGCATGTAGTACAATGGGTGTAGTTAGTATATAGCACAATGGGTATAATTGATTAGTACAATATGTATAGTTAGTATATAGTACAATGGGTATAGTTAGTATAAAGTATAATAGGTATAGTTGATTAGTACAATATGTATAGTTAGTAAAAAGTACAATCTGTATAGTTAGTATAAAGTACAATGGGTATAGTTTATTAGTACAATTGGTATAGTTAGTACATAGTACAATATATATATATATATATATATATATATATATATTTATAAATATATTTATATATATATAATATATACATAGTTTATAGTACAATTGATATATCTAGCTTAATGTACAATGGATATATCTAGTTTCTAGTACAATGGATATATCTAGCTTATAGTACAACGGATAAATCTAGCTTATAGTACAATGGATATAGTTAGTATATAGTACAATGAAATCTGAAGTACTTGTAAGTAAAGATCCTGTCACGTCATGCGGCGCATAGGAAATAGGGTGTTAGACCCATTTTGTTTCGTAACCCACGGCACTTAGTGGATGATGTGGTCAGCGTCACGGCTACGCTTTCATTCATTTTCATGCTCTGATTCAGGCTTTGTGTGTTGGTGTGGGTTGGGAGGGATGGGGTGGTGTGTGTGACGGGAAAGGGGAGAGACAAACCGTTTTTTAATAGGAAAAAGCGGCTGCTTGTTAATCACCATAAAATTATAGGGAATAACATCAGTTTTAGAACAATGGTGTGGGTAATACGTTTTCCACACACATCCGTTACAGACATTAGTAGCGCACGGACCACTAACCTCGCAATTAGCAGTAGATATCAGGGCAGCCCTTATGTTCCAGATCACGGGAGTTATATCACTGCTAGGCGACGCGTCTGACAGCTGATTGGGCAACACTTTGGTCGCTCATCATTTTATCGTCAATAAAACCTGGCAACGTGGCCAAATTTGACTGTCACATTGTACTAGCACGCGTGTCATACAATATACACACGCATATTAAGGGCAAACACGTACCGCCAACAAGAAATAAATAACTACCGTTCAAGTGTAATACAACTTGTACAGGAATTATTTATAAAAAGAGAGCGGTCTGAAGAAACGAAGGGTAATTATTTATCTCGCAAGCCTTAATCTACATTTCCCATGCCGGTGCACATGAATGACTTTCATATCTGGGGGTTGTTGGGTCCGAGACAATGTCGTGTAGATGGCTCGGGTACATGAAAGAGCCGGCATTGATCAAGCCCGCCGTTGTAGCGGCATAATTGTCGTTTAATGTGTGATGTGCATGACGGCCATGTCACAGATTGAATCGCTCATGCGTGCAGCCAGCCAGGAATCGAGGTACTAGACAAGGGAAAGGAAACTTTCAGAGCTCAAAGATGGTGTACACAGTTTTGTGGAACAGAAAGAAACTGTCTGCGGAAATAAACATATTTAAAAAGTAGTAACAACTATCGTAACAACAAGAATAATATTAACATTAGGGGAAAAAATAGACCAAATAACAGAACATAATGTGAAATATATATAATTCGTCTTCAAATGGCATTCTTCGGGAGGGGGGGGGGGGGAGGTTTGATTCAAGATAACACATTATTTTCTGTTGTCTGGTGTAAATATTTTCATAGGGTATGCAGGATGCTTGGTTCTGCTAAAGTTGTCACTGGTTTGTTTAAACACTGACCACTTCGTATATTTCTCCGATAGCACAAATATAAACAAGTCATGAAACTAAGCTCGAAGCTACCTTCCATGTTGTTTAAGTAAGGGAACCAATGAAAGCTCAAACTCTTTGTTGGGTCTAATTTATGTTAGACAGCACTTAAACGATGCGGATCTGCAGACATCAGTTAAACGATGCGGATCTGCAGACATCAGTTAAACGATGCGGATCTGCAGATATCAGTTAAACGATGCGGATCTGCAGACATCAGTTAAACGATGCGGATCTGTAGACACCAGTTACACGATGAGGATCTGCAGACACCAAACGATGAGGATCTGCAGACACCAAACGATGAGGATCTGCAGACACCAAATGATGAGGATCTGCAGACACTAAACGATGAGAATCTGCAGACACCAAACGATGAGGATCTGCAGACACCAGTTAAACTATGTGGATCTGCAGAACAACCAGGTCCATTTGACAAAAGGTTTCAATAATATCAAACTTACATAGCCCACGAGTTTCAGTACACGGTAAGTATTGTTAAAGACGACAGAATTCTCAGCAGAGACAATGAAACTAGATTTCAGAAAACATCTACTTTCATTTACAAACTGTCATCAGTACTTAAACAACAGAACATCAGCTTGACAGCAAAACATCAACTCATAAACAATATATATACACCAGCTTTTGTTATTCTAACGTCAAACTTGGTCCTTGTCAGAGGCACACAAGAGAACAATTGCAATGAGCGAAATCAAATATTTAAAATAAAGTAATTAATGTCACCAAGAGAGAAAGAATGAGAGGTGATGGCATCATAGATATGGTCAGAACTAGCCCTTGTGCTGAATACATGCCAAAATAGATGACAACACATAAGTAAGATGGTTCTATCCTATCATGACAAAGCAACCTGATCACCCGCCACTGTACGTTTACATCGCAAAACGTTCTGGCTACAAACACGAGGAAGAGTGAGTAACAGATGTATATATGGCAGTTCCGAAATCCTACAACAATACGAACTTACAAAAACCGACCCAACACACTTGTCCCAATAAAAGTAACCTAAGCTCCCAGAGGTCGCGAGCATGAACAAGTGGACGTAACAGTTTAGCAAATACTAGTAAATCATGTCTAAACAACTGTACCTCTTGTCTAAACAACTGTACCTCATGTCTAAACAACTGTACCTCATGTCTAAACAACTGTACCTCATGTTTAAACAACTGTACCTCATGTCTAAACAACTGTACCTCATGTCTAAACAACTGTACCTCATGTCTAAACAACTGTACCTCATGTCTAAACAACTGTACCTCATGTCTAAACAACTGTACCTCATGTCTAAACAACTGTACCTCATGTCTAAACAACTGTACCTCTTTCTTGACTCTAGACGACCAATGAGACATGATAATAGTTGTTTGTTCATGAATAAAATGGTTACTACCTTTAAGACAACTCAATTTTCTGCGATGTCCCTTAGATGTTGCTAATTAACAATACACTCGTGTCTCACGCAGCGTGATGATGATTCATTTTTCTTGTCACCTGCCTACCTGTCCCAACGGCTTGCGTTACTGAACCCTGCCAGCAGGAATTATATCTATTTTCCTAAATATGAATATTGTTATCATTCTCTCCCTAAGCTTTTGTGTCTTCCCTGTCAATGTTCTCGTTCACGTCACCAAGTTATTTGACCTTCAATAGGAAAACAAAGTTAAAGCCGCTGTTCGGATCCTAGGCACATAAACCATTTCAGTGTTTTAACAGACAGGGATGTGTATTATCCTCTTGTCTTTTTAATATCTACACAGAACAAATATTCAAACAGATAGAAGGGGATGCCAGGTTTTGCCATTGGAGGAGTGCAATGAACAATCTAAGATATGCGGATGATACAGGATGGCAAAAAGTGAGCAAAAATTACAAGAGCTTGTGACAACAATATACACAATAAGTCAAGAGTTTGGATTAGATATAAACATAAAGAACACAAAGACTATGATAATTGGGAAAAGTGACAAGCAGCCATGTATGCAGATACAAATAAAAGATCAACTACTGGAACAGGTACATACGTTTTCCTATCTAGGTCCTACAATAATGGAAGATGGCAGCTGTGATAAAGAAATCAGAAAGAGAATAGGTATGGCCAAGATGGTATTCGGCAACATGCGACACATACTGACATACAAACAGATAAATCATACATTGAAAATGAGAATTGTCAGGTGTTATATATACTCGTCACTACGTTATGGCTCAGAAACATGGACAATGAATAACAATTTGTAAAAATATTATTGAGGCCTTCGGTATGTGGGTTTATAAAAGATTGGGTCGCATTTCTTGGAAAGAGAAGAAAATAAATTTGGAGATATTGGAAAAGTTGGGCGTGAAAAGAGAATTAATGACCGAAATCATGGTTAGACAGTTACCTTATTTTAATCATATAACAAGACATACCGTCTTGTTGAATACCATACCGGAGGGTAGGGAGGAAGGCAGTCGTTCACGAGGCAGACAAGGATTTAAGTGGGTGGATAACATCAGGAGACAGACTGGAAAAAGCCTATCAGATTGCACAATCACGGCAAGAGAAAGTGCACTGGAGATCCATTGCAGCCGACATTCGATGCGGAGATGGTACCTGAACTGAACAGTAAAATAATTTGCATGTTTTTTACAGTGTCAAATAATTTGCATGTCTTTACATTCAAATAATTTACTTGTTTTTCTTTCTATCTTCTGTCCACTTATGTCGTTAGACGTCGTGGGGAGGTGTGACCTTATTTGTTTCATTTATTTTGACAGGTGAAAATCCACTGGTGACTTTCCAGGTCAATCCCAGCATCTGTTAGCCCCCCTGTAATATACGATCGCCTATTTTTAGGACTGGTGGAGGTGGGAGCATAAATTAGAGCAAGGTAGACTAGCAGCCTGTCAGGCGCCGTCTATGCCGCTCCGCTAACCACATATCCAAGACCTGCTGTTATAACCGCACAGAACCCTTTTTGCGACATATTATCTGTGGGGTGAACATCCCTAAAATAATCTGAGTAGATTTTTAACTTGAGTTTTTGCCTGATCAGCGGTCGGTAAACCTACTCTTTTCGATTTCCAAATGCCAAGGAATTTTTAACGCGCGCGCCACTGCACACGGGTGTTTGATCTCACTACTCAGAGATTAGCGAAAATATTTACGGGATGATGCTCTTGAAAAAAATCCCGGTCTCCAACGTGATTTGAACCCGCGACCTAATGCACCCGACGTGAAAACCTTACCTCGAGACCACTGGGTCCCCCCTACATGTCTTTACAGTTAAATAATTTACATGTTTTTAAAGTCATTTGTGTAATCACATTATTTATGTGTTCTTGTACTCAAATCTGTTCTGTGCTTTTGCAGTCAAGTCATGTGTTCGTGAATTGGTTGTTTCTATAACTTTCAGCTAGACGTGATGTTTAGATAACCCACAGAAAACTCTACGTGGTCGACACTGATAACCTGCCTGTGATGCTGTAGTTGTCTGTTTCTGTGCGTCCAAATAAAGGCTTGACAGTTTTCGGCACACACAATGGTCGATTGACCATATTAAGTATGTTAATTTGGTTTTAATTTTGATTTGTTATTTATCCCCAGAGAGTTTTTCTACATACAAATGGAAAAGTATGCGCGTCAGGCGTTGGCTGAAGGCTGTAAGCATGTCGACGACCTTGCAGTCACAGCTGATTCAGAGTTGTTCCGTCATCTGAACCTTCATTACAACAGAAACAATCAGTTAGAGGTAGGCATGCATCGGTCTTTGTATCACTATCGCACACCGAAACCCTATTAAACTCTTTCTCAATGTACAGAAACAGGTACACGCTTATATATATTTATCATCATCATCATCATGTAGCATGTCCTTTGTAGAACGTCGCTCCCATCACAGTTTGTCTGAAAGAAACTCGATCTCTTGTCAAATTTTCCAGCCTCCGCCAGTCATACGCAGGCCTTCCTGGATATCTTGGTGCCATCATCGTCTTGGCCTACTCTTGCCTCTTTTGCCTGGCACCATACCTTCCATCACTGTTCTCTTAAGACCGATGTGTCTCTTGGTGTGAAGTATTTACATTTTCTGGCCAAAATATAATTGATAAACCAGTTCTCCTCTACGTTCAACTCTTGCTGAAGGTCAGGGCATTCGGAAGATCTTTCTGCAAGACCTTGCCTCGAAGGATTTGATTCTCTGTCTAGGAGCTTTGGTAATTGTCTATGATTCGAAGTAATTTGCTGCCACGGGAACAACACAGGCTCTCAAGACTTTCTTTTTTGTCGCTTTGTTGGTGTTCTGCCATAATTTCTTCAGGCTGTTCAGTCTCTGCATTGCCATGGCTAGTCTTCTTCTGATTTTTATTCGATTTCATAGTCGAAATGTCTAATTGTCTATCCTCGTCGTTAAGGACCACCAATATCGTTCTGTGTCATACTGTATCCTTGTGTCAATGGGTGAGCTGGTGACTGATCAAGCCAATATGAACTCGGAAAGTTCTGTGTCATACTGTATCCTTGACTCAATGGGTGAGCTGGTGACTGATCAAGCCAATACGAACTCGGAAAGTTCTGTGTCATACTGTATCCTTGAGTCAATGGGTGAGCTGGTGACTGATCAAGCCAATTTGAACTCGGAAAGTTCTGTGTCATACTGTATCCTTGACTCAATGGGTGTGCTGGTGACTGATCAAGCCAATACGAACTCGGAAAGTTCTGTGTCATACGGTATCCATGAGTCAATGGGTGTGCTGGTGACTGATCAAGCCAATATGAACTCGGAAAGTTCTGTGCCATACTGTATCCTCGAGTCAATGGGTGTGCTGGTAACTGATCAAGCCAAGACGAACTCGGAAAGTTCTGGTGACACGACTGGCAACCTTGGTTTGTAGCTGGTTCTGGTATTCATTCAGCTCTTTGACGTTCTGTGCCACATTGAAACTCTAATAAATGTATCAGTTTAGGACCACGCATTGTAAAGTGATTTCAGTGATGGAGCAACCTTGTTTATGTTGCACGTCTGATTCTTCGCAACAGTTCAATTTGGGCTCTTTTAAGTGCAGTCACTTCCGTATCATAACTTCACTTATTAAGTGCAGTCACTTCCGTATCATAACGTCACATTTTAAGTGCAGTCACTTCCGTCTCATAACGTCACATTTTAAGTGCAGTCACTTCCGTTTCATAACTTCACATTTTAAGTGCAGTCACTTCCGTCTCATAACTTCACATTTTAAGTGCAGTCACTTCCGTCTCATAACTTCACATTTTAAGTGCAGTCACTTCCGTATCATAACTTCACTTATTAAGTGCAGTCACTTCCGTATCATAACTTCACCTTTTAAGTGCAGTCACTTCCGTATCATAACTTCACTTATTAAGTGCAGTCATTTCCGTATCATAACTTCACTTATCTTGCTGTTTCTTACTAATGTTATCTTAGCCTTGAAACTTATGGGACGTTCTATACAGTGTCATCTACATTGGGAAGTTCTATACAGTATCATCTACTTTGGGACGTTCTATACAGTGTCATCTATATTGGGAAGTTCTGTAAAGTGTCATCTACATTTACAACATATTGTTGAGTATTGGTTGTGCTAAAAATGGAATTTGACACCAGAGTAGCGTATTTGACATAACGAAATTCGACATCAGATCAGTGTTGTATGTGCCAAAAAGAAATTCTACATCAGATCAGTGCTGTATGTGCCAAAATAAAATTTGACATCAGTTCAATTTTGTATCTTGCTGAATCAAAATTCGACACTAGAGTATTACTGTACGTGCCAGAACGAAATTCAACATCAGTTCAAAACCGTATGTGCTTGAACGAAATTCATTACTAAATTTCCCCCAAATATAATTTATTCCATCCTGACGACATTTGCTTTGACTGAAACTCTTTATTTAAGCTATTAACTAAATTATTATCTCAAAGAGTTTTAAAACATAACATTTTGTTAAAGTGCATAACACTTTGTTTCCAGTATCGTTTCATGTTTGATTGGAAGTTTCTGCAACAATATTCACAGCAGCTGTTCGAACTATCCAAACTCTTTGATATGCATAATCGGTGATTCAAAAAAATACATAAACAATGAGTCTTCAAAGCGTAACTACTCAGGAAGAGTTGCGAGCCAAGAATGTGGCATTTTGCTTGCTATGAATCAGCGCCATGAAATTCTCATTGGTCGCTGGCATAGTCACGTGTCACTTCAACGTAATTTGTTTCTCAATCGACTTCAGCGATGGGTAGGGATATGACGAACAGGCTGCCGTTTATACCAGACCGGCAAGTGGTCCCAGACCCTAGTGGTGTGAGACACCAGAATAACAGCCGGCGCCAGAGAAATGGCACCAGATTAATGGAAGCTTAATTGTTAATCATCTGAGCGAATCCCCGGTTTGCGGTTTCTTTGAAGAGCGTCCATCCCGGCAACAATGAGATGGCTGCTCAGCTCCGTCGTCGCATGAAATTGTCAACTGGCCAGCAGTGAAACAATATGGCGATTTTCAATTCTCTGACTCGATCTAAAATGTAATGCCTTTGTTGTCCTGTTTTTTTCCCGCTATAAATTGTAGATTGAGATAACTGAGGACTCCATTTTCGTTATTACTTTCCTTGTCCAAGCCTTCTTGAAACACTTACATTAATTTGCCTAAATGAGTCTGTTGAAAACTGAGATCTAATGATTGTGTTTTCAATAGAAGTGGTTTTTTTTTGTGTGTGAACGGTTGACACTTAGAAAACTTAATATAATTAGTCAGCTCTGCAGTTCCTGTCTGTTTTATGCGCTATGCAATGAAGATGGCGGGAAGGGGGAGCGGATAGACTTTCGCGGGGAAAGGGAAAAGCCACGTGACTCAGACGAAGCATAGTTCGTAATGCTACCAAAATAATGAAGATAAGCATTCAAAACGGGAGAGGCTATACATGGTCCATTTCACAACTTCACAAATGTTATTCCCCCTCACTGGCTGTCGAGAATGGATACTCCGGTAAATTGAATATTTATAAAGATTAGAAACTGCCTTTTTTATATTGTTGTTTTTTGGGTTTTATCGCCAAGAAATAACGTATCTCAGAACCGATCGACGGTGTTAGGACTCAGATCTCTTCACTTAGCAGACGAGAGCGGTGATCACGTGGTCTTGAGCCGCGTGTCCACCAGTTCAAGCTGTAGGCCGAAAAAAAATGTTGTTCTACTCATAAACGATATCTGGTCCATCCCCAAGGACACTAATTTCTTCCTGAGAGATCGGCTGTGCCAGTGCAGGCCTGGTGATCACAGGCGGATCGCATGGACGTCACGCCTGTGGGACATCTTTGAGCACCAAGGGCAGACAATCGACATTATCCAATTAAGAGAAAGGTCCATCTCTGTGCGACGGAGCGATTTTGGTTTGTGAAGAGATATTAGATTAACATGGGGTCGTCGACACGTGTTTTAAAGCTGTCTGCTTGTGTTTCGAAGGCCAGCTAGAGCGGAGCAGAGAGGGCAGTAATGTGTGCAAGGAAGAGACAAACCTGTAGAGAAGGTCTTGCACTTGAGACGAAGCAACATTGATTGTGCACAACAAGATGATGATTGTGTCTGGTTTATACACAGAGAAACATACATGGCTGCTTTTTGATCAAGGTATTGAAGAGAACTACAGATGGGACAAAGATTGAAAGCATCAATACCGTGGAGTTGATCAGTAACAAATAACAGCGACTCGGTCGGAGCTGCTCTTCGGTAGGCGAGCTACTGTTTAATCTCAGTTGCTTCTGACGTCAACACTTGTCCGTGCACTGTTGCGGGAAAAATATAGCATCTTCTTTCTTTGTCTTCATTTGCTTCTTGACTATATCGACATCTATATGTATCAAATGCCACATGACTGTCTCTCCATTTATGAGTGTTTTCTGACTGTCTCTCCATCTATAAGTGCCTTTTGACTGTCTCTCTATCTATAAGTGTCTTCTGACTGTCTCTCCATCTATAAGTGTCTTCTGACTGTCTCTCCTTCTATGTGTCTTATCACTGTTTCTTCATCTATAAGTGTCTTCTGATTGTCTCTCCATCTATAAGTGCCACACGATTGTCCCTCCTTCTAGACACGTTTTCTGACTTCTGACTTTCTCTTCATCTACAAATGTAACCTGCCTCTACAAATCCACTGCCAATTGTGTCCAGATACCCACGTCAGATTGTGTCAAGATCTCCAAGTCAGATTGTGTCAAGATCTCCACGTCAGATTGTGTCAAGATCTCCACGTCAGATTGTGTCAAGATGTCCACGTCAGATTGTGTCAAGATGTCCACGTCAGATTGTGTCAAGATCTCCACGTCAGATTGTGTCAAGATCTCCACGTCAGATTGTGTCAAGATGTCCACGTCAGATTGTGTCAAGATCTCCACGTCCGATTGTGTCAAGATCTTCACGTCAGATTGTGTCAAGATCTCCACGTCAGATTGTGTCAAGATCTAAACGTCAGATTGTGTCAAGATCTCCACGTCAGATTGTGTCAAGATCTCCACGTCAGATTGTGTCAAGATCTCCAAGTCAGATTGTGTCAAGATGTCCACGTCAGATTGTGTCAAGATCTCCACGTCAGATTGTCCACACCCCTTCCTGCCTCCGTCTATTTCCGGACAAAGCACAGGTCAGCCTGTTGAGCTGCCACCATGAAGTCAGAATGTATGGACGCACTAACGAGTGTTCTAGCTATGCGATTTCCTGTAGCGTCGTCGTCTACTTCTTCTTTTCCAACATCCGTCAAGAAAAGGACGTTAGTGACGTTGTGTCTTAGTTTACAGCGAGGCTGCGATATCCGCACCTTTGACCGGATACATCCGATTTCAGCACCTACATTTTTGGACCCGGTTTGTCTTGCCTATTGAATCCTTAATCGGGATCAAGATGCTGAGCAGCACATGAGCTGCAGTGGTTAGCGACCCATAGCTGACTGCTAGCGTCAGGGCTAGCGAACCATAGCTGCCAAGACCCTTCTACACCTCCACGCGGTGATCCTGGATAACAGGCTGCATTAGGGCAGACTGACTAAGGAGAAGGGATCGAAGAGGGAATGCTAACCCGGTACTCAAAAAATGCTTGCTGAAGTCGGATGTGTTGGACCGAAAGGTGCAAATATCGCAGCCAAGCTGTAAACTACGACACAACGCATTCCGTTCTCTGGACTACATTCTGCTACTTAAGCCCTTTCAGGGTTTGGTAGCTGGAGATTGAGAACGAACGAACGAAGAAGAAGAAGAAGAAGAAGAAGAAGAATCCTTAATCTTTTAGCCAGGCTGCATAGCTATAGTACTTTTGCAGGGCCGCCACTTGAAGGCAGAATAAGGTCTTGGCCAGTTATTGGTCACTGACCCTGATGTAAGCAGCCAGCTATAGGTCGCTAGCTTTTGTCAGTTCATTCACTGTTGCATCTTCGGCCCGGTTCCTGTAGCAAGTCGTATCCTATAATGAGGCACCACAACTCTCTAGTGCCCCCCTTGTATGGCATACCTAAAAGGTTATATTTGTTGTGTTCTGACTTCCTCTGATAGAAAACCTACTATCGATGTCAGTTAATAATGTTGCTTGGTATGTCGTATATACGGCTGCTAGAGATCCAGTGCTAGTGTTCATATCCTTGTCGTATTCATCTTGTTATCTATTTCCTCACTAGCAATCTGATTTCAATATCCATTGAAACTGTGGTATTTGTTGGCATCATATATTTCTTATAGCTTTCAGATCTTCTGTCTCCATAATTCACTTCGTTTAAAAAAAATCTTTTCTTCGTGTGCATCTCTGTCAAAAGCCTTTGTCATGGCGATAAAGCAAAGATACATTTCTTTTTTCCACTTAATTGATTCATAATGTTATTACTCGTGTGTGCGCGTTTGTGTGTAATTATTGTATGTGTGTGTTTGTATGCGTGTGTTTGTATGCGTGTGTTTGTATGTGTGTGTTTGTATGCGTGTGTTTGTATGTGTGTGTTTGTATGCGTGTGTTTGTATGTGTGTGTTTGTATGCGTGTGTTTGTACATATTGTATTGCTGCTCATTTTCTTTCCAGAAATCCATACTTCTGCACATTTGCTCTTATTCTGTTCAATGTTCTATGCAAGATCTTTCTCATAAGAACTTTGAGGATAATATGATTTTCGTATATTCTTGACACTTTATCATCTTGGATTTATTTGACAGTGCTATAAACGTTTAAGCCAGGATAACAGCCAGACAAGAACACGCGCACAACGACATACACACTACACATTAACGTCAGTCGGACCACAGTCCGACGTCATTTTAGAAACGGCAGTATGGCTTCATCTCGTTTTACGGTCATGTGTATTACGTTTTTTCGGCACTATTGTTAATGTCAATGTGAATGATATTTGGAGCGCCTGTTTAATGTATGGGAACTGCTGTACACCGGGGAACGGTGGAAAGCGAGGTGGGTGTTCCGGCGCAAACAAAAATGTTCACTCCGCTTTATGAGAGGAAACAATAGAACTGAACAATTTAGGAATGCCTCTAGAAACAGTTACAATGAACTCCCATCACGCTGTATGCATAATGTGATCACATTATATTTGTACTGTCAAATCTTGTCAAGGGAAATTGACACTTACAACATATTCTGTTTTAGACACTCACGACATTAATGAGAATGACGAAAATGTGTGCAATCACGAAAGAAAGGATGAAATAATACAGAATAATGATTAATTGTGATACTAATGTGAAGTAAAAGGGAGACACATAAATGTTAAAGCTAGTGATCAATACAGGAAAGGGTGAAGTAACAAAAAGATAGGCAAGGAATGGATGGAGAAAGAGATAATGGAGACATTGACGTGGGTTAAAAACCAAAGGAAAGATTGAGTATGAATGAGGTCATCAAAGAGAAGGAAGAGGTTGGCACAACTGCTGATACGGGGAGACAGACTTCCCTCCAATGTGCATACCAAGACTCCATATTGGGAGACAGACTTCCCTCCAATGTTCCAACCAAGATCCCACACCGGGGAGACAGACTTCCTTCCAATGTGCCAACCAAGACCCCATATTGGGGAGGCAGACCTCCCTCCAATGTCCTAACAAAGACCCCATATTGGGACACAGACTTCCCTCCAATGTCCCAACAGAGACCCCATATTGGGACACAGACTTCCCTCCAATGTGCAAACCAAGACCCCGTATTAGGGAGGCAGACTTCCCTCCAATGTCCCAACAAAGACCCCATATTGGGACACAGACTTCCCTCCAATGTGCAAACCAAGACCCCATATTGGGAGACAGACTTTCCTCCAATGTGCAAACCAAGACCCCCATGTCGGGGAGTAGAAGAACATGTCTGGTCATCGCACCCCGTTCAGTATATCGTAAAAGACAACGAAGGAACATTGCATGGAGTTAGCAACCTGATTGTTGTATCAACAACCGCTGTACATGCACATAGCCGTATTGGCACAATGCTGGGCGTGGCTCATGCTGGAGGGAACATGAAAATACGCTAAGACGAAATGGCGTGCCCTTATTTGTCCAGAAAACCGGAAGACGCCATTTGTCTGAGAGTCAGCAAGCGTTAGAGCCATGCAAGATAATGGCTTCCGGTTGGGATCGATGAAGACACGCGTGCTGACTGGATTTTAGGGGGTCACGAAACTTGAAGTGCAAGCAGCGGTGGCTCACGCGATTCGTAGGGGGGATTGAGAATAATACAGATCGATGAAGATGTGCGAGGGAATCTTGGAGAACATTGATTTGGCATGGCCACAGGTTTGGACTTAGGCAGCCAGTGGCTGCGATGGCGCGTCGTTTAGGATAATGTTTACTTTTTCTAGTCGGAGCCAGTTTTGAAGGACCACCCCCTGCAATCGATACGTCGCTCTTCGTCGTGTGTGGTTCAGGAAGCTAAGTGGTCTACACAGACTTGAGTCCGAAATAATGTTTGGATGGATAGGGAATTTAATGAGAGAAAGTGAAGTCTCAGGAAGACATCCAACCAAACTGATGCTGGATTGGAAGACGGCATGTGATGGGATGAGTGGGTGGAGAGGTTAATGAGACCTGACAATGAGCACTTGAACTGGAAGCCAAGAGAAATTAAGATAACAACTTATAATGAACATTTGAAGAGGAAACCAATGGCTACTTGAGATAACACATTGCGATGAGCACTAGAAGAGGAAGCCGAGGACAGCATACGTCTTGTCGGAACTCGAGAAGATTACCTAAAATAGGAATTGGTAACGAGAGATGAGATGGTTGCACTAACATAAATAAATCAAGTCTATAACGCTGCCATACTTTGGAGATCAAGAACTGAGATTTCGCTGCAACAAAGTGTGCAGTATAGAGTTTAGTCAAGTGTCGAACTTTCACTGTCTGCTACACCATAGTGTGCAGTATAAAGCTTAGCTAAGTGTCGAACTTTCACTGTCTGCTACACCATAGTGTGCAGTATAAAGCTTAGCTAAGTGTCGAACTTTCACTGTCTGCTACACCATAGTGTGCAGTATAAAGCTTAGCTAAGTGTCGAACTTTCACTGTCTGCTACACCATAGTGTGCAGTATAAAGCTTAGCTAAGTGTCGAACTTTCACTGGGTCTTGCTGTCTTTCCATATGTTATCATTAAATGAGAACGCGAGGTCAAATTGTTTTAATAATGCTAATTGTCATCCTAAACAAGTTATGCTCTGGACATTGACAATGATATATTCCATTGAAAACCTTATTGGCAAGTCGGATAAACAATTCATGTTACCTTGTGTAAAGACAGCTTAGAAAGACAAATAATATTTTCCAATAAAAAAAGGCAATTAAATGGTGTGAGAAAATAGTATTTTGTACACAAGCAACAAGATATACTTGAAGTGTTGACTTCCAACAGAAATCAGTCACACGGGATCCGTTTTCTCGTCAGTCTCGCTTCCTCACGTTGTCCTTCTCCTCTGTGATCTTCTCATGTTTTCATTGGATCCGGTAAACCCATTTGTTGCCACCCTCTCTCCTTCTTGTTTTGTTTGGTATATTTGTTTAACGTTATGACTAATGTGTCTTTATTCTATTCCTGCATAGGTCCCCCACAACTTTCTGGCTGCAGTTCAAGCAGCTCTGAAAGAGTTCTTCAAGGCTGTACAGTCTAACAAGGACTCTGAGCCATCATGGAAGAAAGCAATCTACAAGATCATCGCCAGAATGGACGAGACACTTCCGGACTTCTTCAAATCTGCCAACTGGATGGAGCAGCTAGGCGATCAGTAGCTCCTGGCGTGCATTGACTGAACGTCTGCCCACACTCTTAAAAACTTTGATAACGCCAGTTTGGATTTGGATGACAGATCCCATAGTCCATGTTATCTACACTCTAGTTGTCTTAACTCAAACAGTATGTTTATAGGCCAGACTTGGTTGATTGTAGACTCTACAGTTTGCTGTCAACATATGACAGATCAATCAAAGAATAGTGTCTAAAAACATTTACACGGTAGAAATAACAACGAGCACTGGAAAATAATATATATTAATAATAGAAGTTAAATTTGGTGAAAAACGGTATTTGTAATATCTTGTGCAAACACGTCAAGAGGTGCACTTAAGCCCATTTACAGGCGACACGGAATTGGAAATAAAACGACAAACACTATGAATAGTACAGAACCGACTAACAGATCTGCTATCAATCTAACACATATCGTGGAGAAAGCCTACTGCATGTAGGACAAGCTCTTTGATATTCGTGTTATCAGTTAGGTAGAGGAAGAGATAACTGAAAGGTAGGGGAGGGGGAGGGGTGGTGGTTAGAGGCATACGCATGAACCTATATTAGCATAATAGAGAATTAGAGGGGAACTGAGAATACGAGAGATATATTGAGAGAGCAAATTGGAAGAGAGGGAGGAATTAAGACAAGAATCGCCAATCGGAACAAAATCATACATGAACTTTTTGAAGAGAATATTGATTGGTTTCGTAACTTCGATAAAGACCAATATAATCTCATTAAAATCGAATGCCATTCTATGACACGGTTTCTACATATGTCACTAAGACACGTGACACACGAGGAAAAGACTTAACGACGCCCATTTTTGAAAACGTCATAACGTGGATTAAAAGTATCCAATGTTACCATTGGCTGGCTGAAGGTCCCACAATGCCTCCTCTACATGGTGTTCGATGACACGTTTGACAAAAGAAAGTCAAACAACAGATTGCATTTCCTAGTACTATAGCACTGAAGGGCCAATTCTAATGTGCGCAAAAACCCAATTCATTAGCCCCATTCTGTAATGCCTGAACTTGGCTGTGTCCTCAATCGACTCAAACTGCCTGTAGGTCAGGCATACTCGCGACTCAAGGCCGATGACTCAACCAATTGCTGTCGACATTTTGTTTGGGTGGAGTTTCTCTCAGCCCTTTCCCTTCCCAGACCAAGGCAGACACAGAATTAGGGCGTTACTGCTTGTCTGTCCGGAATAAAGTGTCGCAATGGGTGTCGGAGAACCATCATGCACTTCGCCGAAATAATTAGAAGATGTAAAAATGAGTTTATTCTCCAACTCCCAATCTAATCGCATGGAGGAACAAAGCGACGGCGCTGATTGTGGTGTCCACGAAACACAATGATTAATAGGATGATGTGACTTGCCCTTGAATGATATTTATGATCTGGTCTGAGCCAACAAGGCGTATCAGCTTATTGATAAGCACTAGAAGAGATGGCGCGAATGTGGGGACGGAGGGAGGAGATGCATTAGGCACACTTCATTTAAAGTTTTGGCAAGCGGACAAGTGCTATCAGCTCAGTTGTTTGTTAATGTCGTTTGTCCGGTATGAGGTTCTGTGAATCATTTGTCCGGTATGAAGTTCTGTGAATCATTTGTCCGGTATGAAGTTATGTGAATCATTTGTCCGGTATGAGGTTTTGTGAATCATTTGTTCGGTATGAAGTGTTATAGATAAATTATCCGGTACGAAGTGCAATGAATCAATCGTCCTGTATGAAGTGTTATTGATACACTGTCCAGTATAAAATGTAGTTAATCAATTGTCCAGTCCAAAATGTAGGTTAATCAATTGTCCAGTATAAAATGTAGTTAATCTTTTGTACGATACGAAACTTAGTTAATCTATTGTACGATTCGAAACTTAGTTAATCTATTGTACGATACGAAACTTAGTTAATTTATTGTATGATACGAAACTTAGTTAATCTATTATCACTGAACTACAAATAAGTGATCTTAGTTTAGCGATGACCAAACGTTACCGCACCTAAGCTGTTTCTGTCCACGTCCTCCCACAGTGTGGCATCCCCCACCATATCTAAATCAGGTTCACGGAAATATCTAGCTTGTCTGTCCTTGAGCCTGACTGTTTGATCTTCAGTTGGTTGTTATTGTTGAACGCCTGCAAGGAGTTTGATTACTATTTTGTGCGCTCTGAAAAGGACATTACGTGACTGGTTGTCGTAGCTTTCCTCACATCCCGAGTGTGTGGATGAAGGTGGACACCGAGTCTTCCTGTCTGTTAGTTTTCGTTTTATCATTCATTTTTCTAGGCTCCATGCAGAGTCCAGAGTACCCCTTGCATGAAACCTTCACTAAAATACGTATTCACACCTGGAATTGTGAACCTTGTAGCAATTTTATTGTGTACAGAATGAGGTTGCTAACCACAATAACAACCCTCTTTAATCACAGTGAATGTGATTATTAGTAGAATCCGGTTCCAGAACCATTTTGAAGTTAAACAGAATCGTAGAATTAAGACAAACATGAACTTTTAAATATTCAACAAATTAAAAATCGGATACACAGACATGTCATTGTTGGGAGGAGAGACAGAAACAATAGAATATAGTCCCCAGGTCTGTTGATTCCGTTAGAGGAGAAGCGTGACAGCATCACCAAGCTGATGCGTGAATAGTCGTGATTGGCCGAGAGGTAACGACAAACATGAAATACAACCCGCTACTACTCCCAAATCGTTATATTCACGAGTTGCATGTTCGTGCTCATCCCTCAGGAACTTCCAGGATTCCCTACTGGGGAGGACAGAATAGTACCATCTTAACTCCATGCACGTCGCAGAAGGTCCCTACTGGGGAGGACCGTGGATACCACCTGAACTCCATGCATGTCGCAAAAGGTCCCTACTGGGGAGGACAGAATAGTACCACCTCAACTCCATGCATGTCGCAAAAGGTCCCTACTGGGGAGGACAGAATAGTACCACCTCAACTCCATGCGTGTCGCAAAAGGTCCCTACTGGGGAGGACAGAATAGTACCACCTCAACTCCATGCATGTCGCAAAAGGCGAGTAAAAGAAGTTGTGCGTTAAGGCTAGCGACATCATCATATAAAACAAATTAATACAGAAACCTTGACTGCAGGAGCAGTCATTGGTTTGGCGCAGGCTTCCTGAAGGAGGCCATTTGTAATGACGTCCTTACACACCGGCTTGTGTGGGAAATGGCAAAGACAAAGAATCCGTGTTCACGCACACTAGATCACCGGGTAATGCGAGGCCTTCCTTACCAGGGCGCCGTTACTGTTAATTGAAAACTATTTTCGATATCTAGCGCAGACCGCCCTGACCGGCATTGTAATGCTGTTTGAACAACTTTTTATGAAACTTAAACAATATGCAGAACCCAAAATCGGAGGCAATCAACAGTTATAGCCCTTATGTTCCACCATGACAGAAGGGATACTAATGATGGATTGGACAAGACACGTTAGTGAACAGATGTTATGTACGGCTAAAATGATATATTATCCGCGAAATAATAAGGGAAAGGCTGAGTGATCATGTAGAGAATTAAATATGTAACATGCTAGTAGGAATACTGGGTTTTCTTTCTAGAAAGACTTGGTATGGGTACAATAGGTCTGACAATCGCAGGCAGTTACAAGAAATTGACAATCCAATTGACAGATAGAGAAAAGGCGTGATCTTATGAAAACAGGCCGCCGTACAAAGAGAACGTATTGTGTATCAAAAAGAGACAGCTGTTGGGTTGCTTAGAATGAAGAAAGTTAAAAGACCAAACGAAACCAATGGAGGCCGGTCAAAAACAGAGTAGCGACAACTATAGCAAGGACAGGTCTATTATAAGCAACAGGAAACAGAAGAGTAAGGCGTTTAATTCGAATCACCAACTAAGGCGACTCGTTGCAAGCAAGAATGACACTTACTAGACGATTCGGCTAACTAGACACCTTTGAAGAAAGAGTGTCCTTGTTAGCATAGGTTAGTTTACGGGTTTCTGTGTGTTGTCAAACAAAATCTTATGTATTTGGTGTGTACGTGTTTTGACTGACGTGTTCCATTATTGTGTGTACTGACGTGTTCCATTATTGTGTGTACTGACGTGTTACATTATTGTGTGTACTGACGTGTTCCATTATTGTGTGTACTGACGTGTTCCATTATTGTGTGTACTGACGTGTTCCATTATTGTGTGTGTACTGAAGTGTTCCATTATTGTGTGTACTGACGTGTTCCATTATTGTGTGTACTGACGTATTCCATTAATGTGTGTGTACTGACGTGTTCCATTATTGTGTGTGTACTGACGTGTTCCATTATTGTGTGTACTGACGTGTTCCATTATTGTGTGTGTACTGACGTGTTCCATTATTGTGTGTGTACTGACGTGTTCCATTATTGTGTGTACTGACGTGTTTCATTATTGTGTGTACTGACGTGTTCCATTATTGTGTGTACTGACGTGTTCCATTATTGTGTGTACTGACGTGTTCCATTATTGTGTGTACTGACGTGTTCTATTATTGTGTGTGTACTGACGTGTTCCATTATTGTGTGTACTGACGTGTTCCATTATTGTGTGCACTGACGTGTTCCATTATCGTGTGTACTGACGTGTTCTATTATTGTGTGTGTACTGACGTGTTCCATTATTGTGTGTGTACTGACGTTTTCCATTATTGTGTTTTGTAGTGACGTGTTCCATCATTTTGCAATAGTACATTTTATGATATTGCTAACAATGGGATCTAGATGAATTGCTAAATATGTTTATACAATATTCTAGATAAGGGCCAGCACTTACAGAGATGTTCTAGAGGAATGATAGACGATTATAAGGCCTTATCTGTGAACATAAAAAGCCACGTCCTGTTGCTATTGACCAGTAGATAGATACCGTGAAGAACGTTGAGTATAGCAAACAATGGACGTCAGGTATACACAGTCTCCGAACACCGTCCATCACATCAGCTGTAACGATGGATGCTCGAAAGAGATCAACAAATATCAAAGATAGACATGCGCACAATAGCAAATTACAGGAAATCGTTTTACAAAATGAGAAGAAAGGAAAGAATATAAATGGACATAAACTAATTTGTCTCTTATAGAGATGAAACATCAACGAATATAAAAACATGATCACATTAAACAGGAATAATGTGGTGACTGTTTTCTGATCTCCCTGGTGTTTGGCTATCACTGCAGCTCCTTGCTAGAATTGTATTAAAAAATATCCACCTGCTCTTCTAGTCGATATTTTTGCAGCACTGTTGTAAGCGTTAATCATGTCATACCCATGCACAATCCTTCTCATTAGACGACATCCACAGTAAGGTGTAGTGGTCCTGTTCTTTATTCTCAAATAAAATGACGTGAGTTTCTACGTGTGGCACACTACATTCATGTTTAGTAGCAGAGACATTTGATGTCGAGAAATGTCAGACACGTTCATTTACATTTACTCATCACATGAAGAGGGTTGTTATTGACTGCATCACTCGCGTCAGGCGTTACTTTGAAGAAGGACAGACACTTGTCATCCCGCAAACACTTGCGTCAGGCGTTACTTTGAAGAAGGACAGACACTTGTCATCCCGCCAACACTTGCGTCCGGCGTTACTTTCAAGAAGGACAGACACTTGTCATCCCGCCAACACTTGCGTCAGGCGTTACTTTCAAGAAGGACAGACACTTGTCATCCCGCCAACACTTGCGTCAGTCGTTACTTTCAAGCTAATTATGCATTTTATGGTTGCATGCAACACAATTGTTGCTGTTGTTTGTTTCTTGATCGTGATTGTCCAGTTTTCTGGTCTACATTTTTCGATTGACTACCGATACTCTGATCATTGGTAACTGAAATGTCTGTGAGTCTAGAAAGGTGGAAAAAATGAAGAAATATGTATATAATATATGAGTCATCAGATGGTTTTCTTGATGGCAATCTAGTCAGTCGCGTCTGAGAGACCATCTCACCTACCACCTGGCCTACGTCACCAAGTTTGGTAAGATAACTCCCATATGATTTCACATACCGACATATTATGTCTCAATAAGGCGACAATAATTTAATTCTGAAACCAATATTTGAAATCCAATAATTTACTTGAATTTACCTAATAATTTTGTGCAAATAGAAAAAAATATATATATATATATTATTAATCATATATAGCATATGCTTCTTGTGTCTGTTATCATATTATTGTTATTATTGTTTCCAAGAAAACGATCGTTCCATGAAGTGCAATATTCCAAGTTCACATTGAATCTTTACCCCATGTTACTCTTAGTTCTCTAATTTATTTTTCCTGCCCTGAAAATAATTTTTTGTGAGTGTTCTCTCACATCATTACAGTATGGAACAACTGTTTGACGCCACATTTCCATATTTATTTAATATAACACGTTTATTTTGTACTGTAAAATTAAGAAAATACCATTGTTGTACATGTTGTAACTTTGTACCAATTAACTTTTTGCCTTAAATTTACAGATAAGGCAAGAACGTCCAGGTCTTTATTGGTAGGCATACCAAATGCAAAATTTTAGCTAAGTCAGCGAGACAGGGCTTTGTACACACATATTTATTTGATTGTTCATTCTTTATGGTATTCTGCTCTTCTAAGTGTGGCATGTATTGTAACAGAAAGGGCCAACAAATAAGTAATATTAATTGTTTAATTGTGCAGAAACCAACACTAATAGTAATAACAATTACAAGAACAAAATGACAAGGGCAATAAAACTTAATAAATAAAGAAAATATTGGAAAACTAATTTCAGTACAAAGTTTAATAAGACACACCCACATTAGTGAATCAAGATAAGTATGCCAAGCATTAAACAATACAAACATAATTATATTTTAAGAGGAACTTATTAAAAATAAATCAGTACAGCAGAACAACAATAACAACAGCAAGAGGTATATCGACAAAACAACAAAGAACATCTAACATCCATCAATAATAGCACCAAAGCAATGAAACCAAAAACAAGGACACTCACAAAAAGAGCATCAGCAACAATTACTGGACCATAGTTGTTAATCGACGCTAGGAGATCATTTGAACTCAGATTCTGGCAGACTCCCAAGGTGGTGATGTCAGATCTATTTCTGTACAACACGGCTGTTTGTTCTAGTAACACACTGTGGACTCAAGGTGATGTCAAATTAACAGTGCCAGATTCTCTTAACTGTAGCCATTATTGGAGACTGGTGAGAAACAGGAAACAGCTTTGCGTGCAAGATTAGCCAGCAAAAACAGCTTTGTGTTCAAAATAAACTTGCAAGAAAAAGCCCTGCGTGCAAGATTAGCAAACAAAAACAGCTTTGTGTTCCATATACACTTGCAAGAAACAGCTCTGCGTGCAATATTAGCAAGCAAAAACAGCTTTGCGTGCAATATTAGCAAGCAAGAAACAGCTCTGTGTGCAATATTAGCAGGCAAGAAACAGGCCAAAGTTTCATAATCAAAATCCCAGCTTTGTAAACAATATGGTCCAGATCAAAATTCCAGCTTTATGGGTAATGATGCCGTATTACCAGGACACCTGTTCTTGGTTAATTCAGTTTTCACTGGTCGACACTGTCACTAGTACTTTGGCCTTGACAGGTCAATAGCCACCGATATGACCATGCCATTGGTCATGTGATGTTCAGAGGACAGTCACCAACAACATCGTAGTATGTATTGACTGCCAAATGAGGAAATACAACCAGGACTCACGATCTATCCCTAGGGCATGCCACTGGCATAGGCGCTTCTCTCGAGTATTGGGTTTACATGACTTTGCGTTACTCTTGTGACTCACAGTTTCTAAAAGATGGGGTAGCCAGTCCAATACATCACCTACCTCAGCCACTACTTACGACATGCGTGCATATTTATCAAATAAAACCCAGTAGGACGTTTAACTTTCAATCAGAAACTGCGAATGATATATGTTATTGTGACGTAATAAACTTACACGCGCCAGCGCACATACACACACACGCACACACACACACATTGTGAGGACATAAACTTATACGCGCCAGCGCACATACACAGACACGCACACCCACATTGTGAGGTCATAAACTTACACGTGCCAGCGCATATACACAGACACGCACACAAACATTGTGAGGGAATAAACTTACACCCGCCAGCGCACATACACAGACACGCACACACACACACACACAAACATATTGTGATGACATAAACTTACACGTGCCAGCGCACATACACATACACACACACACAAACATGTATTCACTTCTAGTCAAAAACAGGCAGCGCATTTGTTTTGTGCCACAAGCACCTGTCTAGTAAGATGTTATGTTAATCTTTTTTTTTTCCTTTTGCAACATAAAAGTGCAGAATGAAACATAATAACAAAGCATAATAGGGACCAAATGATTACTAACTGTTATCAAAATGTCTTGGTTGTTGACATTCCCGTCATGTATATTCCAATGCCCCGTTTTATCTACCCCTGGTGTTCTTTTCATATTGTCACCTTTTGGGCATTTCTCTATGATATGATATTAATGAATGTGTTGAGATATTTGCACGTGTTTATCTGTATCATGTATACAGTTACTATTATTTGACTGAATGAAAATTAATGACGGCTGATATTTGGATAAATTGGCTAATTTTGGTTATGGACAGTGATTGATTTCTATTCTATATTGCTGATTGATAATTGTTTATATTTGTGTTTATGAGAAGTGATTTTTAATGTTGACACAACTAACCTTGAAACTGACTGATTGGATATTGATCCGGTTAAACGTTGATGCAAATTGACGGAGCATAAGTATGTGTTTTGTGATTGTATTACCATAATACCATATATGCCAATTTAATAACATATATATATACACACACATAAAAAGCAGTATCAAATTAGTTATCAGATAACAGTAAGGACCAAAAATAACTTGATCAATCAAATCATCTAGTCAAAAAACCAGGAGATCGTCAAATTTATGTTTACAACTATGTGCATATTCTCCTTCTATTTTATTTCTGTTGGTCGACTCTTGCTGAAGTGTTTTTCTTTGGCTGTTGCTAGTCCTTGGTAAAAAAATAAGAAGTTTAAATGTGTTGGAAGACAGTTTTACAAGTGTATTTGTAGATTCAGTCAGAACCTCGTAACGCGTTGGTTTTTCGACTTTTATTTCAAGGCCTAACAAATACTCACACCCACTCCTCACCCCCTTTCTTGTACAAACCCGCAGCAATGAGAATATAAGCTGCAAGGATTATTTAAATATGAAAAATAATTAGAAATTAACTTTGTATAAAGACTAACATAGTATAATAACGCTAGGCAAAAGTTGCATTCGGTCCATGTCCACTGCGCCGATATCAACAAACCATGGGGGAACGGTTAGAGATCTTGCTTACCAATCTGAAAAAGGGGTTGTTCAACTGCTCCGAGACATGTAATTCCAAGTATCCCAAATGTGGAAACCTAGTATAACGAAGTCTTCAACACTTCATCCTCTACGACAACATCTGCTATGGGGTTGTCTATAATTATTTGTTATAGATTTTGTTTGGTTAGTTCTACATAAACCATTCTGAATAACCTTTCTACATCACCAATTCGGAATGACCTATTTATGTCACCAATTCTAGGAGATCTGCCTGTTTATTTCATTATGAATGATCTCTCTGTGTGCTCATATTGAAGAACATTTATGTACAGCTTATTATTCATGTACCCGAGGCTAAATGGCTTTATCGTATGTCTGAGTCTGAATGTCCATACCGTTTGTTTATGTCTGAATGCCCATACTGTTTGTCTGTGCCTGAATTTACTACACGTATGTATGTGACTGAATAGTGTACCCTTATAACTCATGCTAAAGGAATTATTTGAAATAATGTTGAATAACCTATATGAATAACCCATGCATTTTCTCGATCTGTATCGATTGATAGTAGTTCGATATTCCGTTTATTGTGCCACTTTTTAAAGATTACCTATACGTATATAAATAATATATATATATATACGATACGATCACGCATTCAGTAATACCTACCTACCTTCCCCCAATTTTTCAATCATTAATCGCTTTTATTTGATTACTCGATAATCTCACTGGAAAAATGTGCAGCTCGAAATAGTTTGAAATGGACTTGTAAACCATTTAGACATGATGTGCAAGGCATGCGTTTGAGCTCGTGTACATGCATGTGACATCGTTAATAAATACCACTTGTGTAGAAAAGTACATTGTGCTATATAAACTGATACGTGCATATGAGCAGAAATCGAGTCCAGGAATACTGCAAAATTGTTTAGATTCATTGCGTGCGACCTTCATGACCTCGCTAAGTAATTTTGTTGTAGCATCTGGAATTCATAGACTCTTATTGTACTGCTCACATTAACTAACACCAACCAATTACAGCGACTGTAAGGGTTTTCCACATGTTGTGTCTTGAAATCACGTGACATGGTTGCTTAAATCAGTATTATCATACTGAGAGACATATTTTGATATTGCTTTAGCAAACAGAACATTTATTGATCTTCAAAGTAACACATAATTCAGAAAAACTCAGTACAAATTAACTTAACTTAACGTTTTTTATACTGGTTTAGAAGACCCTGCAGAGTCTGTATACAACCAGTTACATTTACATCACTTTGCTCTAAAAGCTATGCGCATCCAGTTTATTCTTAAATGCATTAACTGTCCCTGCCTCTACTACCTCCCCTGGCAATGCATTCCAAGCAGACACCACTCTCGGACTAAAAAACATATTTCCTAATATCTAACCTGGACCTCTCTTTAGTCAGCTTGTAGCTATGCCCTCGTGTTAGTGTAGGTGGCTGTATTTAAAAAAAACTTGTTATAGTCTAATTTATCGATTCCTCTGATCATCTTATAAACCTGTATTAAGTCACCACGAATTCTTCTCTCTTCGAGACACTGTAGGCCGGTTTTTCTGAGTCGTTCCTCATAACTGTAATTCTGGAATCCCACTATCATCTTTGTCGCTCTTTTTTGTATTCTTTCTAGCATCTTTATGTCCCCTCTATGATAAGGACTCCACATCTGTACACAGTACTCCAATCTAGGTCTAACTAAAGCTTTATACAGTTTGACGATCACTTCCCTGCTCCTATGTTTAATATTTCTTTTTATCATACCTAACATTGCATTTGCCTTTTTCACTGCAACCTTAACTTGCTCACTCACCTTTCCTGTATGATCTATTATAACCCCTAGGTCCCTTTCCTTATCTATCTTTCTAATATTCTAAGAAGGCCACATATCAATGTTTACATTCACCCAAAAGTGAACCAAAATTAATTAATTAATTACGCCAATAGCGTTTGTTCTCCTTCCATTCAATAGTTAATGTGTGAAGTATAAATGTTTGAGTTCAAACATATCAATCAAACATTAAATCAAACATATCAATCAAACATTAAATCAAAAGACTGCGTCATACAGAAAATAGGTTACTTATCTTTCCTGTTCTAACAATTGAAACGTTGTTTGTTTCAATAAGTCTTTCTTTTATAAGCACTACATGTATCTATATCTTCTGCTTTTACTGAAGTGCCACATCGGACAGACTACTTGGTTTTGATCTTCGTTCTTGTTCATTAGTTATGGTGGACAAGGATGACTTGGTACAGCCCGTTGGTCTCTGCATCCGGGGTAGAAGAGGAACGAAACAGAAAAATCATCCTTCAGACGTCGACCACACCGAGATCCTGCAATTAAATCATTAACGATAGACAACAAGTGCGTCTAAAAACACTGATTGTTGCGCAAAGAAATAGTTAATAAGTATATCTGTGACAGTATAAAGAAATGATAAGCAGTATATATGTGACAGTATACAGAAATCGTTAACAGTATATCCTGCCAGCACAATGGAATGATTAACATTATATCTCTGACAGTATAAAGAAATACTTAACAGAATAAATCATGTATTTTTGGAAACAATATTTACTGCACAGTTTTCCAGTGAATCGAAGTTATTTTTTCCCCGGCATTTGCGGTATATTTCAATTCCATGACTACTCAGCATAATCTATTTTCTCCATGCATGTTTTATTGATTATATTTTTCAACACTTTGTCTTTGGTGATCTCTCACATTCGATATAATGACCGAGAGAGTGATCTCCCGGCACTGGACGCTAGCGCGAGGTGCTTCTGATTGGTGTGCACTTGGTCAAAAAGGTTAAAAGAGGGAGATCACATCACGGACTTTGTGAAATCCAGAATCAGGATCACGGTTTTCAATTGTCATTGTTCCACGAATAAACATCAATTTCATTGACGATACTATCTTTGAGATTGTTTGCATATGCGTTGTTTGAATTGTTGTTGTTTGAGTTATTCTGTACACTGTTTATGTTGAAGGTTGAGGCTAAAAACGAAATGACGTTGTGTCTTATCTGATGGCGTATCAAAAGTGTATATGAGGAGTGAAGTTGAATGGATTCCAGGAGGACTCTCTGTTCGATCAGAGACGAGACTTGGATAGACTAACTGCCGCACAGAGTAACAGGTTGTCATCTTGGCTTTTTAAAAGGCAATTTTCATAAATGTATCTTCTTTTTAAATAAGTTGACGAAAACAATGTCGTATACTTGTTATAAATTGGACTCTCTCTTGGTTATTTTAAACATAATTATTTCTTCTGATATAAATAGAAGAGTAGTTTTATGGTATTATAGAAACAAATTAATATATACAATAAACGTTCTGAAAAAACTAGGGATGTTATTGTAGAGAAAAAGCTCCAGTTAAGAAAGATTATCCCAACAAAACGGTGAACAGCTTTGAAAACATAAAGCACTCTACGCTGTTGCTATTACTTGTCTAAATACGCAGGTAAATACAGCAATGCTATTCTCGAAGATATTCACTCTCGTATAGAAACAGAGTTCCCGTATAGAAACAGAGTTCGCCAGCAATAGCAAACGTATTTGCAGGTACCTCTCGGTGATTTATTGTTCGGAACACAGCTGTTCGATCAGTCGAAAGCTGTTCTATCAGTGGAAAGCTGTTCAATCAGTGAAAGGCTGTTCTATTAGTGGAAAGCTGTTCGATCAGTGAAATGCTGTTCTATCAGTGGAAAGCTGTTCAGCTCCTTGCGGAGCAAAAGTCTTCAAAATATACATGCTCATCCGTTCTGCCTTAAGCCATCCACTCCAACTCTGTCCCCGATTTACAAGTCTTTCATTTTCTCTCGATCTACCTTCTACCTGTCTCTTCTGTTCTGCCCCCAAACTTGTCTTGGAGTTTCAGAAAAGAGACTGCCTTGTAATGCTATCAGCTGGTTCTTTAAAGTGTGTCCTATCCAGTGAAAACGTCTTCTCCTCACTTCCTGTTCCCCTCTTACCTGTCTGTTTCTTTCTCCAACAGTTCCACATCGGTGATCTTATCTTGCCATTTCAATCCCTTACATTCTGCGCAGGAAGCGATTTGTGAAAGTCTGTATATATTTAACTGTTTTGTTGTTCTTCGCATTTTATAATCATACAATCGGACAGACTTTTCATTGGAGTTGAAAATTCTTTGTTTTTTTTTGTGTGCGTGACTTAATTTCTTTTTACTTACAAAAATTTCAAAATTCACTGAAAGCTCCTTGTGTCTTTTGTATTCTTATTTTGGAACGGTTATCCGTTCCTCCTACATTATCTATATTGCTGCAAGACAAAATGAATAGTTCCACGTCTAACATAATGTTACATGATTTTGTTAATCATTATCAAGAGAGACAGGTTACGAACTAAAGACTTTCGATGTGCGGTTGGCACTACGGCTTGTAATGAGAAGATTTGCACCCAAACAATGCGATGACTCGGTCACCTTATGAGAACGCACCCTGTACATTGAAGCTTACACCACATCGATGGTAGATCCGCTCAATCAGGGGAAAGCTGTTCTATCAGTGGAAAGCTGTTCAATCAATGAAAGGCTGTTCGATCAGTGAAAGGCTGTTCGATCAGTGAAAGGCTGTTCGATCAGTGAAAGGCTGTTCTATCAGTGGAAAGCTGACACCACATCGATGGTAGATCCGCTCAATCAGTGGAAAGCTGTTCTATCAGTGGAAAGCTGTTCAATCAGTGAAAGGCTGTTCGATCAGTGAAAGGCTGTTCGATCAGTGAAAGGCTGTTCTATCAGTGGAAAGCTGACACCACATCGATGGTAGATCCGCTCAATCAGTGGAAAGCTGTTCTATCAGTGGAAAGCTGTTCTATCAGTGGAAAGCTGTTCAATCAGTGAAAGGCTGTTCGATCAGTGAAAGGATGTTCGATCAGTGAAAGGCTGTTCTATCAGTGGAAAGCTGACACCACATGATGGTAGATCCGCTCAATCAGTGGAAAGCTGTTCTATCAGTGGAAAGCTGTTCTATCAGTGGAAAGCTGTTCAATCAGTGAAAGGCTGTTCGATCAGTGAAAGGCTGTTCGATCAGTGAAAGGCTGTTCTATCAGTGGAAAGCTGACACCACATCGATGGTAGATCCGCTCAATCAGTGGAAAGCTGTTCTATCGGTGGAAAGCTGTTCTATCAGTGGAAAGCTGTTCAATCAGTAAAAGGCTGTTCGATCAGTGAAAGGCTGTTCTATCAGTGGAAAGCTGACACCACATCGATGGTAGATCCGCTCAATCAGTGGAAAGCTGTTCTATCAGTGGAAAGCTGTTCTATCAGTGGAAAGCTGTTCAATCAGTGAAAGGCTGTTTGATCAGTGAAAGGCTGTTCGATCAGTGAAAGGCTGTTCTATCAGTGGAAAGCTGACACCACATCGATGGTAGATCCGCTCAATCAGTGGAAAGCTGTTCTATCAGTGGAAAGCTGTTCTATCAGTGGAAAGCTGTTCAATCAGTGAAAGGCTGTTCGATCAGTGAAAGGCTGTTCTATCAGTGGAAAGGCTGTTCTATCAGTGGAAAGCTGACACCACATCGATGGTAGATCCGCTTAATCAGTGGAAAGCTGACACCACATCGATGGTAGATCCGCTTAATCAGACGGCCAAGAGGCAGGTGGGGGGGGGGGGGGGGGTATGTGGCGATATTGCAACAACGCGGGACAATCAACTTAATGCGTTTGGCTCAGAACATCAGATTGCAATTCCCCTTGCTATCAAATGGTCAAGTTGATCGTCGTCTTCTTGTTTGGTGTTCGTCCCAATAAAGATATTTGTGATGCTGTGTTGTAGTTTACAGGGAGACTACGATAATTGCGCCTTTAGACTCAACACATCCGATTTCTGCACGGCATTTTGGGACCTTGTTTGCTTTTTCTCTTCAATCCTTAATCTTTTAGCCAGGCTGCTTGGCTGCAGTCTGTTTCCAGAGCCAACACTTGGACGCGGAATAGGGTCTTTGTCAAATATGGGTCACTACCCTTTTGCAAAGACAGCAATGAGTCTCGAACCCTGTTGCAAACCTCCAGCTATCTGTCTATGGCTTCTATCAGCTCATTCACTGCTGTATCTCCGAGCCAATTTGTGGATAAAAAACAAAGTAAACCACGAGTAACTTGTTTGTTTTATTCTCTGTGTATTCTCGGACCTAATGCTCCTGGCCTTACATCGGCTATACTTATTTTATTTTCCGTCCGAGTACATCTTTTGGGGAGTAAAGCCTAGTCATATTTTCGCCTTCACCGGTCCTAAGCCCGGATGAGAAAGGAGAAAGGTTGAGTGTGGGCCCAGCTACCCCACCTCGTCAACAAAAGATTGCTACAGAAACGACAATCAAAACAAACCTAAAGCCGTCCTTGAAGGGAAACGTCCGGTCAGCAGGGCCTGACGCGGCACAGCCAAACTCGAAAGGAAGCTGGACTGCCGACTAAAACAGGAAAAATCTGGAAGGAAGTAGAAAAGATTGCACAGGACAGAGCTGCTTGGCGAGGGTTGGTTGATGACCTATTCACCCCTGGGTGATAGAAGGCGAAAAAATAGAGCCCAGTAATCGGTGAAGTCCAGCAGAACCGTTGCTACCGAGAGAAAAACAACAATGCAAGAACTTATATTGACCTCTGCAGCAAATTCTCAAAGACCTACTTCTGACAAAGCCTATTGTTGATTCTATTCGCTTGTGTATGCAAATCTATGCTAACTTTTGTATTTTTTCATCATAATCATCAGTCGCGTAACCTAGTAGATCGTTGAAGGACCGTTATTGCGGTTTGTCAAACTAGTTCCCGCCAAATGTCTCTATTTTTCACCATGCTATTAGTTTCAGCTATAGACCTTCCCGTCCACACTTTTATAATGTCCTCCCATATCTCTTTTGGTCTCCATATCCCACGCAATGTCGAAAGTTTAATGTAGGCATGTACACATGTTAAATCGATTACACCAAGACCTTCGACACAGTAAAACAGCAAAATCTGTGGAGAATCATGAAGGAAATGGGGTTTCATTTGCATATTGTCCATCTCATTGAAACATTATACCAAGATCAACAAGCCGCTGTCCGAGTATCTGGGCAAACATGAGATTGGTTTGCAGTACAAAAGGGAGTCCGACAGGGATGTATCCTCTCACCTTATCTGTACAACATATATGCGGAATGCATAATGAGAAATGTTCGAGAAGATGAGAACATTGAAAGTTTCAACCTATTTACGATTGGGGGGTACGAAATTCCAGAGTTACCATACCACAGTGATACTATCAAGAAGTGCAGAAGGGCTAGAGCAGCTATTTTCAGCCGTTAATGGACATAGTAAAGATCAAAATGTGTTCATTAACATACATAAAACAAAGATAATGACCACCGATAAAACACAAGGTCAACATGCATTTACAGTGGGTGGTGAGGAAATAGATCAGGTCACACATTTTGATTATCTGGGCTCCAGATATGACAAAAATGGCGACTGCTCGAAAGAAATCAGAAGAAGACTAGCTATGGCAATGCAGAGACTGAACAGCCTGAAGAAATTATGGCAGGGCACCAACAAAATGATATAAGGAAAAGTCCTGAGAGCCTGTTCTTTTCCTGTGGCAGCTTATGGCTGTGAATCATGGACGATTACCAAGACTTCTAGACAAGGAATCGAACCCTTCGAGTCAAAATGTTACAGAAAGATCCTCAAAATACTCTGGACAGAGAAAAAAAAAATGTAGACATTCGGCAAGAGTTGAGCATAGAGGAGAACTGGTTTATCAATTCCACTTTGGCTAGAAAATGCAAATACTTTGATCACATCAAGAGACACAACGGTCTTGAGAGAACGGTGATGGAAGGTATCGTGCCAGGCAAAAGAGGAAGGGGTAGACCAAGAAGACGATGGCACCAAGATATCCACGAATGCCTGGGTATGACTTTTGCTGAGGCTAGAGTTTTGGCAAGAGAACGAGTTTCTTTCAGACAGACTGTAGTGGGAGCGACGTTCTACAAAGGACATGCTACATTATGATGATGATCCCACGCTTCCCAGGCACAGTGTTTTGGTCAGCCCCACCGATCGTGATATATGCCCATACCATGTGTATTCTTGGCATTTCATATTTGGATCTCATTACAAACGAGAGTCTTCTTGAAATTGTTAGGAAGGAGTTAGGTCAATTTAAAAACCTATTGACTATAGTGTATTTTTTACTGCGCTTTATTTCTTTTTTCTAATATGATTTTCGTAACGCTGTCTTTAGTTTATTAGTGTCATATTTTGTTTTGCGGAGTTTGATATACCGGACATGTATCCATTAATGGATACTGTTTTACATCAAAGATACATCTGAACATCCTGTGTGTATGTTATTCTATCGGTTGCGACATCTACAGTGTTGAATTCTGTTGTGTCAAAATCATGATTGTTATCCATGTCATAGCTCAGTAATCGTACACGTTGCTGAAGGTACCAACATACTCACAATATTTTTAGTTGAAAGTGAGCTTTCAGTTTGTCGGAGCACAGCCAGTTCTTTGAATGATGTCAAGTTGTGTAGATCGTCAGGACCCCGAAGTCACTACCTGGGCTTCAACCTATAGGACCACTGCACTTCCAGTGCATGTACAAGAAAATGCATAATGTGGTATACTGAGCTAGTATAACCGTCATAAAGAACAGATTTGTTGCAGAACCTCAGCCACAAGTCCCAACTCACTTCTTTGATAGTCTTCCTGGAAGGAGCCATCCACTGTAGAGGTCCTATGCTTCGTCGGCAGCGAAATGTAGAAAAAGCAGTATAGCATAATAAATATAAACTCTTGTATAACACTGGAAAGCATCTGTCCCAAAAAGAACTGGGCGCTTAGCAAACAGCATATTTATCGACATCAAAGATGTTTTTTACATCTCCACTAGTTCTCTCTTCTCTATCTCCCTCTCTCTCTCTCTCTCTCTCGCTCTCTTTCTCATCTTTCCGCCTTCTCTCTGACTGTTTTCTATCTTTGACATCTCTATTCTGCTCAGAAAATCACAGCAAACCGAAGCGAAAGCAGGAATCCTGTCTTTCAAGAACTCAAACAAATAAGTGATATGTAGTGCTGGAAGGGATAAACTGGATCACGCAGGTTTTTTTTTTTTTTTAGAAACCCCACGGTTTCAAGGATGTCAATCGTGGTCAATAAATTCATTCAGCGAATCACTAATTGCAATAATAAATTTGGTATTGCAATTAATAATATAAAAAGAATACTAAACTAGAACAAGCAACAATAAAACAACTTATAAATTAATTTGGAATCATCATTTATTAAAAGACTAGTGTATAATAGTGAGGGACAACGAGAACGATGGAGCGTGCATGACCATTAAGCGTGACAGTGGTAGAATACAATGACTTCTAAATAGACCACGAGTTACTGGATGCAGACCTATACAGACCAAAGAATGCTCGAAAAGCTGTGGGGGACCGGCGAAGACTTGAAACGCACAGTCTCCTTCGTGAACCTCACCGGACTAGAAGCACAGCATCAGTTGATCGTGAACCTCACCGGACTAGAAGCACAGCATCAGTTGATAGTAAACCTCACCGGACTAGAATTATTGCATCAGTTGATCGTGAACCTCACCGGACTAGAAGCGTAGCATCAGTTGTTCGATGAAGGAGAAGAAGAGGAACTGGATTGGTTGAACGCAACTAGACACGACATGTAGGGGTTATACGCATGCCAGTAAGTCCACATAAACAAAATATGCCACATAGAAACTCGGCACTTTCTTTTACCATTATTAATACACTAACGGTTTTACGAGGCACTGAAAGCTCTCTGCGGCCCGTAGCCCTCTAGTAATACTCCAGTTCGCAGTGCGGATGGGGTACTGCTGACAGATAAGGTTCAGATTCTAGACAGATGGGCAGACCACTTCTGTAAAATACTAAACCACCCATCGTCCATAAATGAAGAGGCCATCCGGCGAATGCCGCAGGTGGAACTGAACCTGGCGTTGGATGAAGTAATTACTGAGGAGGAAGTCGACAGGGCAATCAGTTCACTATCTATAGGAAAAGCTCCAGGAGCTGATGCAATACCAGCAGAGGTATATAAGACAGCTGGCCCAGCCCTCACCAGAAGGATCACTGAACTCTTCTGTCACATGTGGGCTGAAGGTAAAATTCCGCAGGAGCTAAAGGACGCCTCAATCGTTCACCTATACAAAAGAAAAGGCAATCGTCAGGAATGCGACAATCATCGTGGAATATCGCTACTCTCCGTAGCAGGCAAGATCCTAGCGCGCTTACTGCTAAACAGGCTCAACAAACACCTTGAACAAAGCCAGCACCTCCCAGAAAGCCAATGTGGATTCAGAGCCGGAAGAGGAACAGTGGACATGATTTTTGCCGCTCGCCAAGTACAAGAGAAGTGTCGAGAGCAAAATCAGGCCTTGTACACCACATTTATTGAATTGACAAAGGCATTTGATACAGTAAACAGAGGAGGGCTGTGGATGATAATGTCTAAGTTTGGCTGCCCCAACAAGTTCATAACAATGGTGAAACACCTACACGAAGGCATGTGTGCTCGTGTACTGGACAGCGGTGCAATCTCTAAAACGTTTCTAGTATCAAACGGAGTAAAACAAGGATGTGTACTCGCCCCGACTTTGTTCAGCATGATGTTCGCGGCCACGATGACAGACGCCTTCAGATCATTGGAGCTTGGAATACCCATAAAGTACCGCACATATGGCAAGTTACTCAATTCCAGAAGAATGAAGGCCAAAACCAAAAGTGGCTGTCGACATAATCAGGGAACTTATATTTGCTGACGACTGCGCTCTAATGAGCAACTCAGAACTGAACATGCAGGTTGGAATGGACCAGTTCTCTGCCGCATGCGAAAATTTTGGCCTGACCATAAATGCCAAAAAAAACAGAGGTCATGTACCAACCAGCACCAGGCATGCCGTACACAAAACCAGAGACTACAGTCAGCGGGCAGACGTTTAATGCCGTAGACAAATTCACATATCTGGGCAGCACTCTGTCGAGATCTGTCAGCCTAGACGATGAGGTGGCAAGCAGAATAGCAAAGGCCAGCACAGCCTTTCGTAGAATGCGCTCGATGGTCTGGGCACGTCGTGGCATCAGCGTCAAGACCAAACTCAAAGTCTACCGTGCAACCATCATTCCAACCCTACTATACGCTTGCGAAAGCTGGACTGTATACTCTGGACATGCAAGGAGGTTAAACCACTTCCACACAGGTTGCCTGAGGCGAATATTCCACATCCGATGGCAAGATCGTGTCACTGACATCGAGGTTCTCTCGAGGGCTAACATTCCCAGCATCCATGCACTGCTAGAAAAAGCACGAATAGGATGGGCCGGACACCTCGTCCGTATGTCAGACGAGCGGCTCCCAAAGAAGCTTCTCTACGGCGAGCTGAGAGAGGGATTGCGCGAGAGAGGGCGCCCAAAGAAACGTTTTAAAGACGGTCTGAAGGACTCACTAAAAAGTTGCCAGATAGACATCGACAACTGGGAATATCTTGCGAAAAACAGATCTGACTGGAGAAGCGCAGTCAAATCGGGTGTAGCTGCTGGTGAAGATGACCGTGTTGTGAAAGCCCAGAACAGACGCGAGACGCGGAAATCCCGAGCAGCGGGAACACCATCCCCTTCTACAAACCTCGTGTGCCCGATATGTAGCAGATGTATTCGTGCTCGCATTGGCCTGTTCAGCCACATGCGCACCCACACCCAACAGGGAAATCTTTGACAAGGATGATGTCGGCGGTCCTCATCGACAACGCTGGACAGCTATTATTATTAATACACTCAACCACTCAAATGAGGACAACAAAATACGTCAATGATCAACAATATTTTCACATTAACTCTTCGATGACTCTGACCACGGCTCAAAAGACATGTGAAGCGAGATGTTTGCGGTGAACGTCACAAGAAGCATGCTGGGAAGTGAAGAATTCAGAGAGGAAGTGTAAACTCCGTCATATCTATTATTTACTGACGGACAGAGAATTCAATGGTTTGGTCGCACTACACTGTCCCGTCCTGTGTTCATATGTAATTGGGCTGTGTCAGACACTAGTATAAGCAATGGTGACGAGTCGACTTAGGTAATTGGACTGCGTCAGACACTAGTATAAGCAATGGTGAGGATTTGACTTAGGTAATTGGGCTGCGTCAGACACTAGTATAAGCAATGGTGACGAGTCGACTTAGGTAATTGGACTGCGTCAGACACTAGTATAAGCAATGGTGAGGATTTGACTTAGGTAATTGGGCTGCGTCAGACACTAGTATAAGCAATGGTGACGAGTCGACTAAGGTAATTGGACTGCGTCAGACACTAGTATAAGCAATGGTGACGAGTCGACTTAGGTAATTGGACTGCGTCAGACACTAGTATAAGCAATGGTGACGAGTCGACTTAGGTAATTTGGCTGTGTCAGACACTAGTATAAGCAATGGTGAGGATTTGACCTAAATAATTGGGCTGCGTCAGACACTTTAGTCCGTCTTTTAGTTCATAAACAAGGTCCGAAGCAAATCTCTACTAAATTGCATGTCAGATCCAAATGATTTTTTGCATGCAGTCTTAGAATATCCATGACATGGAAATATTTGTTTCTCTTAGAAATATGTATTTAGGAAAATGTATTCATTATGCAATATTAAAAGCTACCTCAGTGTTTAACATGTTTAGGGTACACAGACGTGCTATTTTAGAAATACAAATTCATGATTTTCCCGTTCACCAATTAGATACTTTGTTGAAAGTGGAAAACAGCAAACGTCATTCATACGAATCTGTCGTTCATCATAGGCGTATCCCGTTATTATAGATTATGGTGTTGCTATTGGGACATTTAATTGCTTTTTCAAAAGTTACATTTTGATTTCAATTTGAAAATAAGTTTGAAGTGTACATTTATAACAATGCAGAAGGTTAACATTTTACTATACCAGTTCTTCCGCAGGGAATCTAAGAAAGGTCTGTTAGATTGCGATATTCATGACACAGAGAAACGAACCGTTGGATTGGACAGGGTTCTGAGTGTACTCATATCAAGCAATGTAGGAAAAGGAAATTTGACGATTTTGACAGAGATATCATAAAGCGGGAGATATTGAAACTGTTGACGAAAAATTAACTTGTTAAACTAAAATTAACATTGCAATCCGACTGCAGTTTTTAAGTTTCCAAAAGTACTCTTTGAAAAATTGTTAGAGCCGCCTGCTATACATTCAGGAAAACTTCAAGCGGCTGGAATAGTATATGTGAAAAGCCACATTCGATTGCTGCCCCAAGCAAATACACGAGACAGATACGTGAACGGCGTATGTAAGGCTATGATATTGTATACTTGGATGAATCATGGGTCAATACTTACCACAGCTATGGTAAAGAATGGTTATCAGTTGACGGTGAAAAGAAAAAGCCAAACTCCAAGCAGCAAAGGACAGCGCATTATACTAACGTATGCCGGAAGCAGTGACAAGGGACTTGTTCATGAAGCTGAACTTATTGTCCAATCAAACAGTAATGACGGTAGAGACCACCCCGCTAAAATAAATGAACAAATTTCCACGCGACGGATGACGAATGATCCGCTTCCAATTCTGGATAGACCGTCACCCCTAGTAACGGATAATGCATCCTATCACAATGCAGTATCAGAGGAAAACAAAGTACCAAACTGCATCAAAAACAAAAGCTCAAATTCGAACAAGGCTAGATAAGAAAAAAGTGAATTTCGGCGACACGTTTTTGAAGCCAAAGTTGTTGCAGCTTGTGAGGAAGACAAATAAGACAGAGGTGTATCATATTGACAAAATCAGTGAATACGGACACACTTCTCTGCGACTACCTACATATCATGCGCATCTAAACCCAACAGAGCTTGTGTGGGTTAAAGTCAAAGGACAAGTTGCCGAACAGAACAGGACATTTAAAATGTGTGATGTTGTAGTGATGACACGTGAGTACCTTTCAAAAATAGACATTCAGTTCAGGAAGAAGTGTGTGGAACATGTGCTCCTGGAAGAAGAACAGTACTGTCCAGCCAGTAACAATTATCAACCTCTTCGAATAGACAAATTCGGATGATTGATGTTATCTTTTGTGAACATACTGATTAGCAGACTTGATGAATTAGCGTATGTTTATCCAAACAATTAGGTGTACAAACAATGCCAACAAATACATGTCAATACTCAAATGCGTTAAGCAGCATGAAATTAGCTGCGCGTTTGATACAACCTTGGGTTGTAACTAAGGGTGACCGAATGGAAGAGCTGTACTACTGTCGCACATTTGTGCCATTTTTACGTTTGTACATACAGGTCAACGCAAACAATCAATTCCTCTATCAAGACATTAAGGAGATACGCCTATGAACAAAATACAAGAAATTAAGCTGCGTACTGTAAAATCTTAAATTTAATGTCATTTCTTTGCAATGGTTTTAAAAGATCAAAGAATCCACCAATGTGCAAATGTCTTAACATCTATGGACTAAAAAATATCAATGTTTTAGCTCATGGATATTCTAAGGCTGAATACGAAAAATCATTTCCAAGATGGTCAATGGGTCAACATCAACACTACGCTAATCTCAACTGCAATCTTCTACATGCACACAGTGAAACAGCAACCAACGAACATCCCCCCCCCCCCCCCCAAACCCAGACTGAACCAATTCAACGTAACCTCGCCGTCGCAAATCACTTACCTTTTGTGTCAGACCGAAAGGTGCAAATATCGCAGCTAAGCTGTAAGCTAGCGACAGAACGCGGGACTACATCCTGCAAAACTCTGTTCGGGGTTTGATACCAGGGACTGATAACGAACGCAAAAGAAGGAGAACTTGCCTTCTTGCTTAAAAAGAAACAAAACTTGACAATACCAATTAAATACAATTTATTTAGGTAACAAACTATTAACCTAAACGACTATTTATTTTCAAATGAACAAAAGTATATCATGCAGTAACCTGATGTTTACTAAGGCTAATACAATTATTTCGAAGAATAAAAATGGTTGGAAAATTGTTCTGTGGAAAACATTTCCCAATAAAGCTCACCCATCACCACATTTGATATTACTGTAAAACAATCATTTCATCTTGCCTTCTTTTAGCAGCTATTCGCACTCGTCTCATGCATTTCGGCACAGCTATTATTTGTTTGTGATGAACTGCGTGACTCTGCGGCATGGAGCCACTCCTGAAATACACGCGGTATATCTTGTGAATTCTCTCATTATGCACAGATTGAAGTGGATGGCAATACAAATTGTTGGAACCTACCCAAAATATGTTTGCTGACCGACGTAGAATGCCTTCTGGTTTGTGGCAAATAAAGATGCACATGTGTGCCTACCAGCTCTTAAAGCAAAACTTGGTTATCAACCATGGAATCCATCCCTTCCATTATGGTCTCACCCCCACCACCATCCGCAACCACTTTATTAAGTCAAATCGGAAAGAAATTATCGTTATTGCATGCAGCCTGGTACTGAGCTACTCATCGTGTTTATGGACGGCTGGATCGAGATTGCCTTGTCGCCTAAGCGATCTACAAACTTGCCTATGTGTGCAAGTCCTCATTAGTCTTTTGTTCTGGAAATTTAAAATATTTAACATTTTTGAACAATGGGTCAAGAAGAAGGAAGAAATATGCTGTGTTATCACACTAAAGAAAATACCTGACTCACGTGATGACTACATGTTATTGCTACACATCCCAATCTGCATCATTTACTGCATGTATTACATTGTTTACGGTTGTTTTTGATTATCGCTACACATCCCAATCTGCATCATTTACAGCATGTATTACATTGTTTACGGTTGTTTTTGATTATCGCTACACGTCCCAATCTGCATCATTTACAGCATGTATTACATTGTTTACGGTTGTTTTTGATTATCGCTACACTTCCCAATCTGCGACATGTATGACCTTGAACGTTACATGAATGCCATACCGGTTTTAAACTACTAAATCAAAATCCCATCTCAAGAATTGTCAGTTAAGTACATCCTGCAATGGGAAGGCAACTGTCTAAAGTCATTTTGACAATATCTCCTCCAACGTTTGTCAACCAGTTATTTTCTTCTCTAATTGAATGCTTGCTGTTTTACCATGTCCGTTTACATATACAGTCAAAGTTGTCATTATGTATTTATACTCTTTCATCATCATCAGTCCCATAACCTAGAAGGTCGTTGAGGCACCCGTTATTGCAGTTTGTCGTACCAGCTCCAACCATTTAACAACGTGTGTCTTGGGCCGCTACACACCTGCCGGAGCATATCCTTTCCAGATGGCAATTCACTATAGTTGTGTCAAAATTTCCTACAACAAAGCTGACACCTTTTTCATCTAGGGGGAAGGGCGCTAATCTCGTGAAGTTCAGCCGCGTGAACTAGACCGTGAAATATGACACATGTTTAAGCGTAGTGATATTCATAAAGCCGATGTCCATTCCAGTATAATTAGACGGAAGAAAACAAACGAATTAACCAGTCCAAATGGAAAACAACAACACATTTCCGTGCACACAAGTGTAAGTCGTCGACTAGTGGGAAATCCCAGCAAAGCCATGGTCTGGCGGCATCTATAATGAACTATTTACTCAGAGTTAAATTACAAGTAGACTGTAGTCTCTTCACTCCTTATTTTCTTTTTAAATTTTGCATTTTATGTTTTATAAATGTATAAGGTTCCTTGGCCTAGGGGTGAAGCATCCGTTTATCAATCCTAACGCACCCGGTTCGAATCACCCTTGTGACTAATTTGACAGACATCGTTTTTTTTCTACTCCTTCACGTACGGAAAGCAATGGCAACCTATCGTCTTGTATACTTGCCAAGAAACTAACTGGCAACCTATCGTCTTGTACACTTGCCAAGAAACTAACTGGCAACCTATCGTCTTGTACACTTGCCAAGAAACTAACTGGCAACCTATCGTCTTGTACACTTGCCAAGAAACTAACTGGCAACCTATCGTCTTGTACACTTGCCAAGAAACTAACTGGCAACCTATCGTCTTGTACACTTGCCAAGAAACTAACTCTTCTGATGTACGTCTTCATGACATTTGTCATGGTGGAGCATGTTCCTCCTGGATGTAGTGCAATGCGAGGCGTCTCGTTAAGTTCACCATTATGCTGCTTACTTTGTTGATACCCACCTTGCTGGTCTTTGCACTGTCTGTTTCCGGTAGCTGGAACGAGAATGTGAGATGGGGACCTTGACCCGAATGCTTCATCTGACCCTGATTACGAGAATGTGAGATGGGGACCTTGACCCGAATGCTTCATCTGACCCTGATTACGAGAATGTGAGATGGGGACCTTGACCCGAATGCTTCATCTGACCCTGATTACGAGAATGTGAGATGGGGACCTTGACCCGAATGCTTCATCTGACCCTGATTACGAGAATGTGAGATGGGGACCTTGACCCGAATGCTTCATCTGACCCTGATTACGAGAATGTGAGATGGGGACCTTGACCCGAATGCTTCATCTGACCCTGATTACGAGAATGTGAGATGGGGACCTTGACCCGAATGCTTCATCTGACCCTGATTACGAGAATGTGAGATGGGGACCTTGACCCGAATGCTTCATCTGACCCTGATTACGAGAATGTGAGATGGGGACCTTGACCCGAATGCTTCATCTGACCCTGATTACGAGAATGTGAGATGGGGACCTTGACCCGAATGCTTCATCTGACCCTGATTACGAGAATGTGAGATGGGGACCTTGACCCGAATGCTTCATCTGACCCTGATTACGAGAATGTGAGATGGGGACCTTGACCCGAATGCTTCATCTGACCCTGATTACGAGAATGTGAGATGGGGACCTTGACCCGAATGCTTCATCTGACCCTGATTACGAGAATGTGAGATGGGGACCTTGACCCGAATGCTTCATCTGACCCTGATTACGAGAATGTGAGATGGGGACCTTGACCCGAATGCTTCATCTGACCCTGATTACGAGAATGTGAGATGGGGACCTTGACCCGAATGCTTCATCTGACCCTGATTACGAGAATGTGAGATGGGGACCTTGACCCGAATGCTTCATCTGACCCTGATTACGAGAATGTGAGATGGGGACCTTGACCCGAATGCTTCATCTGACCCTGATTACGAGAATGTGAGATGGGGACCTTGACCCGAATGCTTCATCTGACCCTGATTACGAGAATGTGAGATGGGGACCTTGACCCGAATGCTTCATCTGACCCTGATTACGAGAATGTGAGATGGGGACCTTGACCCGAATGCTTCATCTGACCCTGATTACGAGAATGTGAGATGGGGACCTTGACCCGAATGCTTCATCTGACCCTGATTACGAGAATGTGAGATGGGGACCTTGACCCGAATGCTTCATCTGACCCTGATTACGAGAATGTGAGATGGGGACCTTGACCCGAATGCTTCATCTGACCCTGATTACGAGAATGTGAGATGGGGACCTTGACCCGAATGCTTCATCTGACCCTGATTACGAGAATGTGAGATGGGGACCTTGACCCGAATGCTTCATCTGACCCTGATTACGAGAATGTGAGATAGGGACCTTGACCCGAATGCTTCATCTGACCCTGATTACGAGAATGTGAGATGGGGACCTTGACCCGAATGCTTCATCTGACCCTGATTACGAGAATGTGAGATGGGGACCTTGACCCGAATGCTTCATCTGACCCTGATTACGAGAATGTGAGATGGGGACCTTGACCCGAATGCTTCATCTGACCCTGATTTCGAGAATGTGAGATGGGGACCTTGACCCGAATGCTTCATCTGACCCTGATTACGAGAATGTGAGATGGGGACCTTGACCCGAATGCTTCATCTGACCCTGATTACGAGAATGTGAGATGGGGACCTTGACCCGAATGCTTCATCTGACCCTGATTACGAGAATGTGAGATGGGGACCTTGACCCGAATGCTTCATCTGACCCTGATTACGAGAATGTGAGATGGGGACCTTGGCCCGAATGCTTCATCTGACCCTGATTACTCTTCGCTCCGTTCAGTTGTCACAACAATCTGAATGTAAGCTGTCCACAATGGAGTTATCTACAACGGATACAACTAAACTTACCATGCAGGTCACATCATTTCTGTCCTAAACGCATGCCACACTGCTATTGATTGGATGGGTCCACATTTATTGAACGTCACCCTACGACCTCTAACCCACATAATCACATAATTTAAAACACCACCTCAACACAACACTCTAAGTATTGTCACACCACTTCGTGACGTCATTGGCGAATGACCTCACATCCGTGATAGGAAATAATCAACCAAAAGATTGCCCATTATATTTTCTAAAAGTCCAACTAAAAAGCGGCAAAGAAATGTTCAGAAAAATCTCATACAAGAGCAACCTTTTCTTATGCAAAACAGACACTCCAACAGACACGATAACAATATAAGTGAATTAGGGAGATGACAATATGAATGGAAGAAAAGACAAGCAATATAACATGGTAGCGTTAGGGAGGGTGTGTGGGGCATCAGACAAACACACACACACACACTTGTCTTTAAAGCGCGCAAGTTGTATTTCTGCAGTGTTTCATAATTTACCTATTATGACTTCCTCCCTAATTAATTAATTTGTTCATTTTTTATATTATTGTAATGTGGCATTTCACTACATTTACAATGATTTCCTTGTGCGAATATTGTATCACGTAGACTTAGTCATCTCTGTTTTTTTTTTCGAATGTTATCAATTTGTTTAGCTGTCGTGTACCTTGGTCACTGATTTGAACGTTTTGTGACCAGACAATCGTTTCAACATGGCGTTGGCATGACTGAGTATGGAACTGTTCGCCATTATCTCACGTAATTGTGTCACATTTAAGGAAGTGAATCATCGGCAGAGAATAACCAAACAAATGGACACTAATCTCACAGAAGAGTGTTAAGAATACCAACGGAAGCTGAAGCAACTAATAGGAATGTACTTTGAACACTGAAGAGCAATTTAAGCTTCTAGCGGAAGTTTAAACAACAGAGAATGTTGTTGGGTCTGAGAAGAGAGTTGAAATATATGGTGACAACAGGCAATGTTTAAAGTAGAAAGATGCGGAGGACAACACATACATCTAGCCGAACGTGTCAACCAATGTACGAAGGAACGATCTGATTATGAGAGATGGAGTGGAAATGTGTCGGCTAATTAGCTTCTTGACAATGTAAGAGGCACGGGCTAATTGGGGTCTTCAGTTTGTTGTTCTTTTCCTCACTAAATCTTGGCATTAAATCCCCAACATTCTAGTTTCCAATCCTGCTTCCTATCCATTTAACCAGCAAAAGGCGATTATTCAACTTGGTATTATTGATGTGTGTGTGTGTGTGTGTATTTGTGTACGTGTATATGTATGGATCCCGATTTAACTCCTGTGTGGCATATTGGAAATATGGTGTTAAGTCCACATCTTTCTTGACCACCGGAACACTAGAGGTCATGTGGTCAACATCAGGCCGGCCGTCTTTACTTGACCAACGGCATACTAGAGGTCATGTGGTCAACTTCAGACCGGCCACTTGTACTTGTCCAGATTACTCTAGTACCAATTTCTGTAGGTTGGGTGGACACGGGAGCCGTTTTAAGTTCGGAAAACATTCCGCACCAACTGAGGACCAAATCTCGATCGTTCAGTTTGGAAACCATTGCGCTACCTAGGCTCATATATATGTGCTCCATTCCCAAAGAAGCCTTCCTGGAATGCTTCAAGTTATGGCAGGACCGCTGGGAGAAGTGTGTGGAGTCCCAGTTAGAGTACTTTGAAGGATAATTAAAGTTTCAAACCACCAGGTGAGTAATTGTAATTTGTCGTCCTAAACATTGAATTCTTTTTGAAAACATCTTGTACATATATAATAATATATTTGTGTGTGTTGTGTGCGCAACAGTCACGCAGCTCATCAGAACAGCCACACATACGTCTACAAACAGCCTAACTGCTCATGAGATTAACCACACACATCAGGAAGTCTACAAATATCCAAAACAAGCTCCTGAGAACAGCCACACACACGTCTACAAATAGCCAAACAAGTTGATGAGAAAGCCACACACACGTCTACAAACAACCAAACAAGTTGATGAGAAAGCCACACACACGTCTACAAACAGCCAAACAAGTTGATGAGAAAACCACACACACGTCTACAAACAGTCAAACAAGTTGATGAGAAAGCCACACACACGTCTACAAACAGCTAAACTGCTTATGAGATTAATCACACACATCAGCAAGTCTACAAATATCCAAAACAAGCTCATGAGAACAGCCACACACACTTCTACAAACAGCCACACAAGTTGATGAGAAAGCCACACACACGTCTACAAACAGCTAAACTGCTTATGAGATTAATCACACACATCAGCAAGTCTACAAATATCCAAAACAAGCTCATGAGAACAGCCACACACACGTCTACAAATAGCCAAACAAGTTGATGAGATCAGCCACACACACGTCTACAAACAGCCAAACAAGTTGATGAGAAAGCCACACACACGTCTACAAACAGCTAAACTGCTCATGAGATTAATCACACACACGTCTACAAACAGCCAAACAAGTTGATGAGAAAGCCACACACACGTCTACAAACAGCTAAACTGCTTATGAGATTAATCACACACATCAGCAAGTCTACAAATATCCAAAACAAGCTCATGAGAACAGCCACACACATGTCTACAAACAGCCACACAAGTTGATGAGAAAGCCACACACACGTCTACAAACAGCTAAACTGCTTATGAGATTAATCACACACATCAGCAAGTCTACAAATATCCAAAACAAGCTCATGAGATCAGCCACACACACGTCTACAAACAGCCAAACAAGTTGATGAGAAAGCCACACACACGTCTACAAACACCCAAACAAGTTGATGAGAAAGCCACACACACGTCTACAAACAGCTAAACTGCTCATGAGATTAATCACACACACGTCTACAAACAGCCAAACAAGTTGATGAGAAAGCCACACACACGTCTGCGAACAGCTAAGCTGCTCATGCGATTAATCACACACACGTCTACAAATATCCAAAACAAGCTCATGAGAACAGCCACACACACGTCTACAAACAGCCAAACTGCTCATGAGATTAATCCCACACATCAACAAGTCAAAGAATTAATAAAAACAGCCAAACACAGATGTAAGTCTATAAATAGGCAAACAGTTAATAACAACACAACATATCTACAAACAGGTGAATAACTCATGAGAACCGCAAACAATAAAACAAGGTTGAATAGCCGGTTATAGGACAATAGTTGGGAGGTATAGACATAGGTCAGCCCCGATCCAAATGACGCCATCAATCGACTTGAAATGAAGCGTCAAATCATCTTTTCGGATGAGAACCCAGAACAAACTCATTTAACAAACACCTGGTCAGAATTCAGTGGCAACACACCCAAGACGGTCAATTGGATACAAACAAACCCAAGAGGGTAAGTTGGATACAAACACTCCCAAGAGGGTCAGCTGGATACAAACATACCTCAGAGTGTCAGCTGGATACAAACAAACCTCAGAGTGCCAGCTGGATACAAACACACTTCAGAGTGTCAGCTGGATAAAAACACACTTCAGAGTGTCAGCTGGATACAAACACACTTCAGAGTGTCAGCTGGATGCAAACACACCTCAGAGTGTCAGCTGGATACAAACACACTTCAGAGTGTCTGCTGGATACAAACACACCTCAGAGTGTCTGCTGGATAAAAACACACTTCAGAGTGTCAGCTGGATACAAACACACTTCAGAGTGTCAGCTGGATGCAAACACACCTCAGAGTGTCTGCTGGATACAAACACACCTCAGAGTGTCTGCTGGATACAAACACACATCAGAGTGTCAGCTGGATACAAACACACTTCAGAGTGTCAGCTGGATACAAACACACCTTAGAGTGTCTGCTGGATACAAACACACCTCAGAGTGTCTGCTGGATACAAACACACATCATAGTGTCTGCTGGATACAAACACACTTCAGAGTGTCAGCTGGATACAAACACACTTCAGAGTGTCAGCTGGATACAAACACACCTCAGAGTGTCAGCTGGATACAAACACACCTCCGAGTGTCTGCTGTATACAAACACACCTCAGAGTGTCTGCTGGATACAAACACACCTCAGAGTGTCAGCTGGATACAAACACACCTCAGAGCGTCAGCTGGATACAAACAAAACTCAGAGTGTCCGCTGGGTACAAACACACCTCAGAGTGTCAGCTGGATACAAACACACCTCAGAGTGTCCGCTGGATACAAACACACCTAAGAGTGTCAGCTGGATACAAACACACCTCAGAGTGTCTCCTGGATACAAACACACCTCAGAGTGTCTGCTGGATACAAACACACCTCAGAGTGTCAGCTGGATACAAACACACTTCAGAGTGTCAGCTGGATACAAACACACTTCAGAGTGTCAGCTGGATACAAACACACCTCAGAGTGTCTGCTGGATACAAACACACTTCAGAGTGTCAGCTGGATACAAACACACCTCAGAGTGTTTGCTGGATACAAACACACCTCAGAGTGTCTGCTGGATACAAATACACCTCTGAGTGTCAGCTGGATACAAATACACACTTCAGAGTGTCAGCTGGATACAAACACACTTCGGAGTGTCCGCTTAATACAAAGACATCTCAGAGTGCCAGTCTTGGTCATTGTGTTGTACCTTAACCAGAGGTGAGGTGAAGTCTTGGTCAGTGTGTTGTTCCTTAACCAGAGGTGATGTGAAAGCTTGGTCAGTGTGTTGTACCTCAACTAGATGTGAGGTGAAGTCTTAGATCAGTGTGTTGTACCTTAACTAGACAGAGGGTGAAGTATTGATAAGTATGATGTACCTTGCCCAAACGTCGTGGTCAGTATAATTGCACATGACCAACCAGAGCAATTCGGCACCGTAAAGGATCGTGTATACAAAAGAACAACAACAACCAAAATATTAAAAACCGTACTAAGAGAAGTTATGGCCAGATAGGACTAAGTTCCCAGGTCTGGATAGCATGAAGAAGACCTAGTTATTTTAGTGCAGTCAGTGGGCGCCAGGACGATGTAATTCATCACTAGTTAACCCTGTACAGAAGTCTCATTTGCTGCTGAAACAAAGAGCCTCGTTATGTTTTGAAGGCACTGAAATTTTCCAGATATAAAATAAACGTTCAGTTTGAAGGCCATCTGCTCTTTCTGGCGAGACAGAAGTTGAGTAATTACGTCACTGTCATAGTTAACAGCGCCACCCTGGGGGAGAGAACGCGGGCTTGGTAGGAAGATGGATGCCAGTATGGCGTCAACCTGACGTGTGAAGGTAGCTATATGAATCAATCTGAAGTGGCCCTAAGGTGCGCACGCGCTGGGGTTAGACCCGCACGTGGATGTTCATTTTCTGGGAATATTGTCCTATATATTTGACTGTGGTCACGCTTGAGTGGTTTCGCTGAAAGCGCCTGCCCTGACCCGTTCTCAGAGTCTTTGTTTAACACTTTTATTCACGTTGAATATCGCTTAATGCTCTTGGGACGTCGATTTGTCAGCGAGACTTATCGGGTCTAGGACTATGTTTATGACCGTTAAGTTAACAATACAAACTGTCTATGCCAACATTAAAAAATTAGTCTTTAAATATTATATTTTTAAACCTTCCAGATAATGTTCCTTTCATATTAAGCTATCTCACGCACTACAGTTTTAGACCTTACGGCCTACAACAGACTGAGGTACCACCTATTCAACAAATTGAAGATAGGGTGTACCGACGAATGCCCGTGCGGTACTGGTAAAATGACCACTGAACATCTGCTGCAGAACTGCCCGACACACGAAGATCAGAGAGAGCAGATGTGGCCATTGCCAGTGGAACTGCAAGACAAGCTCTATGGTAGTGGCGAGAGTCTCAGGATGACCGCCGCTTTTTTCGAAAAAATAATGGTTACTGTCTGACTGTGTACGCAGAAGAAGAAGAAGAAGACCTTACGGCCTGACCTTCAAGGCATACAAAATTTATATTTATTTCTTTGTGTCGCTTTCAGTACATACTTTTTCTTAGTTTATCCTCGGATCACTGTTCATTCAAAGGACACCGTTGTCCGTAAGGCTGCTTTATCTCAATACAGCTTTTGCCTCATGTCTGTCTTGCGACGCCAGTATTGTTCTCTCTGTTCTTGCATGATCACGCAGCTTTGTAGGAAGTGTTCCACGGTCATGGTATGCTCCCCACATGGACACATGTCATCTGTCCCAATCCTCATTTTGTTCTAAAGTTGAGCCTTGAATCTGTTATGCCCAGTTGTCAGTCTGAAGATGATGACTTGCTCTAAGTGTTAAGTTAAAGTAGCTGTCTTCTTTTTCAAAGTCGGGGTGCTGTTCACAATAATATAAAATAACATCATTGTCTTATTTAAACATTTTTTAAATGTATTTCATGAACAAAACTGAATAGGATATCAACTTGAAGCAATTTGTCTTAACATAAAGAAAAATAGATAAATAGCGGTCCACATATATTGTAAATACATTTAAAACAAAATATTTTTTTAAATGTTTGAACTGACCATAATATATGTGTACAGATCTGAAGCTCCCAATACCAGTCCTCAATAAAAATATCAATTTATTCACAACATTTGTCAGTTTTATCATTTTCCATGAATAGAAATGCTGTTGTGCTTGTTCTGATGATAATATTTGCTTACGATCCCTACAAGCCATTTTTATCAAACAAATTTTGCTGGAGCAAATCGATTGATCAGCTAATTTCTTAAATTCATACCTCTTTGTCTAAGAAAAAAAAGGGAAATAGCTCTTAAAAGCTAAAGTTCATCAAAAGGAAGTGATATTAAGAATGTTGGATTGGTCTAAGCTTCGAAAATTGTTTTCTAAACTTTCCTAATAGAGATCTAACATGACTAGCCACTCTTAGTGGCTTGTGTAAAAATGAGTAAAAAAATACGCCACCTTAAGTGGTTCAGGTAGTTAGTTAGGAGTTAAGCACTTGTTTGAGTGGATAACCAAAACCAGCACTTCCAAAGATTTGAATGTGTCTTTTGTCCTGGTGTATTGTCGCTGAAATCTTGTCACAAGTGTCATTGACTCTAAAGTCCTGGAGTGGCTGGATATCGACTGCGTATAAGTCCGAGAGAGACGTGTTTTCCTTAAAGGCGATCAACATCATTACTGTCCATCATTACTGATAAATGTCACCTTGCATGGATCCATGGACAAAGTGGGCTACTATGGAACAAGATGGCCGACAGATTGGCCAAAACAGGAGCCTCGAAACAACAATTAGATAGGCCCTGCAGTAACCACACAGTAAAACGAATTATTAAGAAAAATACTCGGGAAATCTGGATGAATAGGAGGGCGACCGGACCAACAGGTTGTAGTGTATTTAACGATAAGTCACGATGATATAAATAAACTAAATAGAAGAGATCAAAGTCTGATCTTTCAGTTACGAACGGGACATACCAGAGTCAAAAGCCACTTGAACCGCATCAATCTCCATCACCTGCTCTTGTCTGAACATTGCTCTCATCCTGATGAAACAGCTCGACACCTACTCATTGAGTGGCAAGGCGCTTGTGGACACGAGGAAAAGATTCTTACAAATACTTCTGATAATTGCCAACACACTGTATACGGAGCAGTGAAAGAACTGAAGAAGACCTGTATCTATATAAGAATGGCATTTGGCTGCCAAGAGCAGGCTTGGCTTGCTCAGCAGCCATGGGATAACAACAACAACAAACTTTACAAGGTATATTTATGTTGTAATTTGCCAAGTCTATCAAAGATCGGCAGCAACTGAAAGATCATGCTAGGGGGACATTATTTCTAGTGATCATCATTTGTACTTAGAGGCTCCCTGAGACATAAATACTGTTTCAACAGATCCTTCATCATAACTATATAGAGAACGGCTTTGTTAGACTACTAATCCATTTTCTTAGAACACTTTTCCTCTTTGCTAGCAAAAAATATGGTTAGTGTCGCGTTTTATGTTTGGGTTGCGACTTCAGCGTCTTTCTGCATGGGACAGCCGATTTCATCCAATGTTTTTATTTTGATGAACTTTCTCTAGCCTTCGGTTCTCACCATACTTTCTGCATGCAGCCCGCAGTGTGAAGTCCGAGTTTTCTTCTAATGGAGTACTGTTAGTAAGATTAGCAGCGGCTGCTGTCAGAGACTATGGCTTCTGTTGATTTTCCTGTACAGCATATGTTTATAATAATGAGCTGATGCTGAATTCATCTACCTACTGTAACATCATTTTGGAAATTCTATCCTTCCAATTTCGGAGTTTCGTTTCCAGTAGACTTAAAATGTTTATACATTAATTGTCTTGCACAGTGGGTCTCTAATCTGCTGTCAACGATCATTGGTAATGCTTGACACGGTTGGCATCTCCTATTATAGCCCTGCGGAAACCATTTAATATATTAACATCCACAAACTATGTACAAGCTTCTTTTGCTAGTGTCATATTTAATAATGTTGATAACATTCGCGATAACGTCATGTGCAGTAATGCTGTACTTTCATCTACATATCGTTTCAATAATGTCATCTGTCCCTTTACTCAATACTAGTAGGGATCCACCTAATATTCGATTAGTATTGAATTAAATGAACCATTCAGTTTTGGTCAGATGGCAATCGACAATTGCGTATGAATAGGTTAAACAGTGTTGTTATCATCTGGTACCCAAAACATTGAACACTTTTTTCTTAGTTTGAACAACGGCGTACTAAGTTGACAGGATGTCACTGCGAAGAGTGCTTTATCGTGCTCAAGCTACAATTGAGAAGGAATTGGTTTAAGGAGTGTCGTTATAATTTTCTACCAAAAACATTGGATATCTTTTAGTTCAAACTGCATACTAACTTGACACACTATCCCTGCGATGAGTGCTTTATCGTGCAGCGGGTTGCATCTGTTGAGTGGCACATAATATGCAGCTAGCGGTCTGAAACCAAATGTGTAGACACCAGCATCGGTGTTAGTCCTCGTTGTGTGACTGTTAAATTGGTTCAAATCCTGATATGTTGTTTTGCTATGTTTTATAGTGTATGGTCAAGTTTTAGAAATACACTTCTCTAACATTTGTCCCAAATGAACGTTTTGTGTACTGCCAGATACAACGACAGCACATGTCGTATGTTGGTAGAAGAGAATGTTGAGGGACCTTTTTTTCAATCGAATCCGTCTTTCATTGAGCAAATACTTTTAAGTCGACTAAAAAAACAAATTTATCAGTTATAAGATACTTGTCCAAAATTTGGTTATTATTTTAAAATGATAGAAAATGGCGGTAACTGCGCGATGGAATAGTTCAAGGTGTCTGCTTGTATTCAACCAAACAGCTCTTCTTTTTCTTCTTCTTCGTTCATTCTCAATCTCTCGCTAACAAAAACTTCAAAAAGTTAACGTCTTTATACTGGTTTAGAAGACTCTGCAGAGTCTGTATACAACCAGTTTCATTTACATCACCTTGCTCTAAATGATATGCGCATCCAATCCATTATTAAATGCATTAACTGTCCCTGCCTCCACTACCTCCCGTGGCAATGCATTCCAAGCATTCACCACTCTCTGACTAAAAAAAAACACACATCTCCCCATATCTAATCTGGACCTCTGTTTAGTTAACCTGTAGCTATGCCCTCTTGTACTCGTGGGTGGCTGTATTTTTAAAAAACTTGTTATAGTCCAACCTATCCATTTATCTGATCATCTTATAAACCTGTATTAAGTCACCACGAATTCTTCTCTCCTCTAGACACCGTAGGCCAGTTTTTAAGAGTCCTACCTCACAACTGTAATTCTGGAATCTCACCATCAGCTTTGTATATGCTCTGTATATACATGTGTCCAGATGTTGCTTGGGTAGTGATCTTCTAAGTGTTTTTCATTCTGTTTCGCTCTGGCTGCTTTTCTTTCCCAAAGCCGGGAATGTTTTCAATCAGCTCAGAGAACCGCTGTTTTCTCTAGATCAGAAGCATGTATGTAGTGTGGATAAGTTTAATTTCAGATATGCCATTTGTAGGATCTGTTCTACACTTTTCTTTCGCTGATGCCACAAAGTTGCTCCAGTTAAGTCTACCCTTTGTAAGAACAAAGCCTAGAATGTTCTCAAACTCCCGCTACCAAGCCCGGAATGTTCTCAAACACCCGCTACCAAGCCCTGAACGTTCTCAATCTCCCGCTACCAAGCCCTGAACGTTCTCAATCTCCCGCTACCAAGCCCTGAACGTTCTCAATCTCCCGCTACCAAGCCCTGAACGTTCTCAATCTCCCACTATCAAGCCCTGACAAGGGCTTTGCAAGTGGCAGGATGATGTTCTGACAATAAAATACGATGTGTAGTAGTTTACAGCTTGACTGCAACATTTGCACTTTTTAGTCCGACACATCTTACTTCCGCATGACATTTTTTGAGTACCGGGTTAGCCTTCCCTCTTCTGTCCCTTCTCCTTAGCCAGTCTGGATACCAGGTTAGCCTTCCCTATTTGATCCCTTCGCCTTAGCCAGTCTGGGTACCAGGTTAGCCTTCCCTCTTTGATCCCTTCTACATAGCCAGTCTGGGTACCAGGTTAGCCTTCCCTCTTTGATCCCTTCTACTTAGCCAATCTGGGTACCAGGTTAGCCTCCCCTCTTTGATCTCTTCTACTTAGCCAGTCTGGGTACCAGGTTAGCCTCCCCTCTTTGATCTCTTCTACTTAGCCAGTCTGGATACCGGGTTAGCCTTCCCTCTTCGATCCCTTCTCCTTAGCCAGTCTGAGTACCGGGTTAGACTTCCCTCTTTGATTCCTTCTCCTTAGCCAGTCTGAGGACCGGGTTAGACTTCCCTCTTTGATCCCTTCTCCTTAGCCAGTCTGGGTACCAGGTTAGCCTTCCCTATTTGATCCCTTCTCCTTAGCCAGTCTGGGTACCGGGCTAGCCTTCCCTCTTCGATCCATTCTCCCTTAGCCAGTCTGTACCAGGCTAGCCTTTCCTCTTCGATCCCTTCTCCCTTAGCCAGTCTGCTCAGCTGCAGCATGTTTTCCAGGATCCCTACGTGGAGATACAGAAGGGTCTTGGCAGATCTGGTTCGCTGGCCCTGACGCTAGCAGTCGGATCTGTGTCGTTGGCCCTGACGCTAGCAGTCAGCTCTGTATTGCTGGTCCTGACGCTAGCAGTCAGCTCTGTATGGCTGGCCATGACGCTAGCAGTCAGTTATGGTTCGCTGGCCCTGCCACTAGCAGTCAGCTCTGTATGGCTGACCCTGACGCTAGCAGTCAGCTCTGTGCTGCTGGCCCTGCCGCTAGCAGTCAGCTTTTAGTCGCTAACCGCTACAGCTCATGCACTGCTCAGCATCTTGATCCTGGCTGAAAAGTAAACAAAGCGCATTGTGTGCACCCCTTACTACTAATGAGTGAACAATAATTCCATCACCATGCTTTGCATGTCGAATAAGGCAACTGTAGTTGTGAACTTCATCATCTCATGTAAGCCAACTTGATCGAGAGTTTGCATGTAGCTTTCAAACTCATAATGTAAAACAAATTGTCGCCGATACCACAAAGGAAAGAGATCTGTCTGTCTCGGTACGTGCTTCCCCAAAAAGAGGTAAAATGTGACAGTGGCCGCAATGCTCCGAATGGAGCGAGACAAAGACATATTATTTTCATGAATGTAGTCAGTAACAGTTAATCATCACGAGTAATATGGGATAACCATTAACGATAAATATACTGCACGTTCTGATTGGACATTTCCACTAGCCCTTCATCTCATATCATTGGTCAAAGAATTACACATGATCAGTGACATCACGATTTAATGCGACTTTAAAGACAACAACGAACTGCATGAGGGCCTGCACTGTTTCTTGAAATTCATTCTGTTTAATTCTCTAGTTGTCTTAGGTCGGACTCGGTTTCGCCATCCTCGAAAAAGCATGGCGGGTTTGATGATGGGGTCCCCAACTCATTTGTCATGCACACCTGACAGGTGGTCTACGCTCTCCATCTCATTGATGTTACACACCTGACAGATGGTCGACTCTCTCCATCTCATTGATGTTACACACCTGACAGGTGGTCGACTCTCTCCAACTCATTGATGTTACACACCTGACAGATGGTCTACGCTCTCCTTCTCATTATGTTACACACCTGACAGATGGTCGACTCTCTCCAACTCATTGATGTTACAGACCTGACAGATGGTCGACTCTCTCCATCTCATTATGTTACACACCTGGCAGATGGTCGACTCTCTCTCCAACTCATTGATGATACACACCTGACAGATGGGCGACTCACTCCATCTCATAAAGTTACAGACCTGACAGGTGGTCGACTCTCTCCATCTCATTATGTTACACACCTGGCAGATGGTCGACTCTCTCTCCAACTCATTGATGATACACACCTGACAGATGGGCGACTCACTCCATCTCATAAAGTTACAGACCTGACAGGTGGTCGACTCTCTCCATCTCATTATGTTACAGACCTGACAGATGGTCGACTCTCTCCATCTCATTATGTTACACGCCTGACAGATGGTCGACTCTCTCTCCAACTCATTGATGATACACACCTGACAGGTGGTCGACTCTCGCCAACTCATTGATGTTACAGACCTTATAGGTGGTCGTCTCCATTAAACTCATATAATGCACCTGGCACATTGTTGACTCAACTACTCACGGCAATCCACACCACACAAACGTTACAAATCTGCAGGCTGGAGTAGTTTTCTGGGTTTGAAAATAAGCTGCAAAATCAATACGACATATAAGACATAGAAGATAAAACAAGACAAGAAAAATAGAAAGAGAGAAAGAGAGAGAGAGAGAGAGAGAGAGAGAGAGAGAGAGAGTGAGAGAGAGTGAAGGACTCGTCATCTCAGCATCGTAGGAAGAAGAAGAGCAATGTTAACTGTTTCTAGTCCACCTTCTATTTTCATGTCACGTGGCTTCTATTACCCGAGTGATCTGCCGGACTCTGTGTGTATGACAAGGACAAGAATAGCACCACTGCCTCACAGAGAGTATGTCACAGGAACCAACTAACTGTGTGACATAGCATAACACCGGCCATGGTTAGGTGGTTTGTTTATAGCAGCATAGATGGCGCCTAACAGGTCTACTTTGCCCTAGTGTTTGAGTCTACTAAGATGAAGTCGCACATCGATTAACCACCAAACGCATCGGAGTATTAAGCTGCTTAAGCCTATCCCATTAAGCAGGAAACCCTTCTCCCGACCATACCCACCTCATACTAGAGCTGAGATCTGAACAGAGGCACTAGCCGGTGTAGAAGTACAGGTCGACTGAGAACTAAGAATGACTTCTATTGAGCGTCTAAATGGCACGTTTAGAGCGCACGCCTCTTGTGTCAAAGGTATAGGACTCAATATTCCAACTCAATAGACTCAAGATTCTTTGGAAATATGTTTCGATCCACGTGACGCACACACTGTCAACAAATATACTCCGAGTCCTCCTGTCCTAAGCCATCCGCTCCAGCTCTGTTCCCGTCTTCCATGTCTCCATTATATTTGTTGTTGTAGAAATAAGGTTAGTCAGATATTCAGATACAATACAGTTTTTTTTGCCCCACGTCATTAGACTTCTGAAAAGAGGACCTTCTTCTGCCTTGGATGGTTGTTACATCTCCGCTTTGTATTGACTTGTCCATATTTGTTGAGTTTTCTATGGCCTTAAATTTCTTCAAGATCAGGTATGCAGCCTCATATACTGTTTCTGTTTCTGTTTTTAAGAATTGACGTCACTGCGTTCCGGGCATACCCATAGGTTCTCAGTCTCTCTCAGCAAATGGCGTTAGGGTATGGATGCTGATGGGCCATGCTGCTCGCTGGCTGTACACTCTCCTGCTCCGTCCTCTCAGGCGCCATACTCCGCTCGAACCTCGTTTAATGTTCAAACTTTGCAGCCTGTAGATTGCTGCTTCATCTATTGCGATGTCCTCGCCTAACGGGCTTAATTGATTGATTTCAAAATGTCACTTCTATCCGTCACTAATGTGCTCATTAATGGAGCTTGTGAAAGCCAAAATGTCAGCTCTTTCATTGACCTGAACCCCAGCATGAGCAGGACAGTAGATCCATGTCAATCCCTGGAACTTTGAGGCCTCAACAGCTGCTATCCCGTCGTAGCTAAGACATCCCTTCTGTAACTTCTTAAGTGCGGCTTGCACGTCTGTCACGATGACTGCCCTTGTTGTCATGTATACACAACATTCCTTAGCCTCGTATTGCGATGTGCTCGGCAGGTGTATGCTACTATGTTTTGCTCCTTTTTCTGACCCTGGTAACTGGATTATCCAGATGAAAAGGTGGAAAATGCCAGATACGTGTTGGTTCGAAAACGATAACTGTTTTGTCAGGTACCCATTTTCAGCTGTGTACACTCCAGATGACCAGACTTCAAATTGGTACTAGATTAATCTCTGGAACAGACCTCAAAAGGACGAATAATGTCGAAATGTTAAGTGTGAGAACACAGACGCATTTGTAGAAAAGTAAAACTGAAAAAGAGTTCAATATTTACAAAAACTAACAAAACTACAATGACATCAATGAAAGTAGAAGACAAGGCAACAAGAACGTTTAACCACTTGGAAAACTGTCAAACATGGCGTGGACATAAACTGCGATGATGTAAAGGAAAAAACCAATTCATGACATTAACCAATAGCAAATTATCCAAGAACAACCATTTTTGCGACTCAGCTTGGAAATGTTGATTACTTTGGTCCGAGTTTTGGTATGCAGAACTTGTCATTCCGTGGTTACAAATCAAAACTTGTCCCTCTGTAAAGTTTGTAGAATATCTAGCCGTTTTTTATGTGATCACGAATGAACATTTGCGCATAGTTAAATGAAGGTCAAGAAACAAATGTTTCATTACGTAGGTAAAGATCACCGAAATGAGCTTATACATCTTCAAGCAAGTGATATCAAACTATCAGATAATGAGATGTCCGGTCCTGAAGTCATCATACAACATGATTTCTTCGGATTTGTGTCACCAAAGGACACGACATGTGCCTTCGTGACAGAAGCTCTTTTTGGGCAGTTTGAACAAATTTGAATTACCAGTCTGTGGGGTCAAGGTTATGAAAAGGGGATTACCAATTTGCTTGGTCAAGGTTATGATATTTGGAGTACCATGCAAGGCAAAGAAATAGAGGCACAAAAGAGAGTCCTAGAAGTAAACTAACGTGCCTTTTTGAGTTCTGCAATGCGCACACTTTAAATTTGTGTTAGTAAATGGTGTCACGAAGTGTTGTCTGGGAGCGACTAGTTTCTTGAGTTTCTGCACATTTATAAATTTGTATCTTTATCGACTCACCTTTAACACATTCTAGCAAGCCATACATCAGACCTAGAAATATATGTCAAGTCATTGAGTAAAACAAGATTGGAGAGTCAAATCGATGCATTTAAGGCACTGAGATACCATCTTGGTAATATACATGATGATAGAGATATTTGATGATACAAGAGCAGAAGGACGTCCGGAGATACATCAACAAATGAAGCTGTCCCCTGCTGACGTACAATTTGTAAGTACATTTTGTGGTATCCTTTATTGTTTAGTATAACTACTGCTTACTGTAGATACAGGTTTTCTTACTTACGGGCATATCGCTTTGAAACATCACATTCCAAGGCTGACTAAATAATGGAACTTGCAGATATCAACTACCAGTGCATCTATAGTAGCGTGTTCTAGAATTAATGGTGGATATGCAGTTGGTTTCAGAGCAGGATTCTGTAGAACATCACTCTCAACAGTGATTTGTTGTTTTCTATTGTGAATTTGTTTTATAATAATTTGTTTTATAATTATATAAACCCAAACACAACATGAGTTCCGTTATTTAGTTGGCCTTAGAATGTGATGTTTCAA
>JAVGWX010000013.1:9984120-10031620 GCA_036924085.1 Ariolimax columbianus
AGACCTGCTCTCCTCACTATAGTACTAAGAGTCATCCCTCGCTTGTAGACCTGCTCTCCTCACTATAGTACTAAGAGTCATCCCTCGCTTGTAGACCTGCTCTCCTCACTATAGTACTAAGAGTACTATTGTGATGAGAGAAAGACTACACACGAGTGGCGCCTAGTGTGTAGACTGTATCTCATCACCATAGTACGCAGAGTGGCCTCACGCTTGTAGACCTGCTCTCCTCACCATAGTACTCAGAGTCGCCCCTCTCTTGTAGACTTTCTCTCATCACCATAAAATTCAGAGTCGCCACTCTCTTGTAGACTTTCTCTCATCACCATAGTACTCAGAGTCGCCCCTCTCTTGTAGACTTTCATCACCATAGTACTCAGAGTCGCCCCTCTCTTGTAGACTTTTATCACCATAGTACTCAGAGTCGCCCCTCTCTTGTAGACTTTCTCTCATCACCATAATACTCAGTGGCCTCAAGCTTGTAGACTTGCTCTCATTAATTGACCTCAGTCTTCCTGGTGTCACTATGTTGTCCACTCTGTACAATTCTGTATTTTATTTATCCAAGTGATGTCTGGAGTTATATCAATATGAAAACTATAACCTTCCAGCGTCTGAAAGAGGATGGTCCTGGAGCCAGGTACCGTCAATCCAGCAAACATCACTCGCAGTGGCAATCTCCTAGCCTCAACCAAAAATGTCAGCTACCTCGGGTCAACAATTACAAGAGCCCTTTCTCTAGACGAGGAAATAAATATAAGAATTGGAAGAGCGGCGATTACTTTTGGCGGCCATTTTAAGAAGGCAAGGAGAAATATTAAACTGACTTTGCTGACAAAAATGCAGATATATCGGACGTGTGTTCTCAGCGCCCTGGTGTACGTATCAGAGACATGGACGTCATATTCTAGGCACGAGAGACGGCTAGAGACTTTTCACCTCCGGTGCCTGCGGAAAATTATTGACATCAAGTGGTAGGACAAGAAAAAAAACACAGAAGTACAGCCACGCGCAAATTATTCTTTTCCTACATGACTGTTACGTGCTAGAAAACTGGCATGGCTGGGTTACGTGAGTAGAATGGACAATAGGGGCATTCCAAAACAGGTGTTGTATAGTCAGCTGTCAGAAGGGAGGAGTCTCTCAGGCAGACCTCTGCTCGGATATAGAGATGTTTGTAAGGCATCAATGACAGACTTTTCCATCGACCACAAGACATCAATGACAGACTTTTCCATCGACCACAAGACATCAATGACAGACTTTTCCATCGACCACAAGACATCAATGACAGACTTTTCCATCGACCTCAATGCTTGGGAAAATTCAGTCTCAGTGCGAACAACATGGAAGACATCACTCCGAAATGGCCTAACGACATTTGAAGCTACTCAGAGAGAGAGACTTGAAGATACTTGGTGAGAGAAACTTGAAGCTACTCGGTGAGAGAAACTTGAAGCTACTCGGTGAGAGAAACTTGAATCTACTCGGAGAGAGAGACTTGAAGCTACTCGGAGAGAGAAACTTAAAGCTACTCTGAGAAAGAAACTTGAAGCTACTCGGTAAGAGAAACTTGAAGCTACTCGGTGAGAGAAACTTGAAGCTACTCGAAGAGAGAAACTTGAAGCTACTCGGTTAGAGAAACTTGAAGCTACTCGGTGAGAGAAACTTGAAGCTACTCGGAGAGAGAGACTTGAAGCTACTCGGAGAGAGAAACTTGAAGCTACTCGGTAAGAGAAACTTGAAGCTACTCAGTGAGAGAAACTTAAAGCTACTCGAAGAGAGAAACTTGAAGCTACTCGGTTAGAGAAACTTGAAGCTACTCGGTGAGAGAAACTTGAAGCTACTCGGAGAGAGAGACTTGAAGCTACTCGGAGAGAGAAACTTGAAGCTACTCGGTGAGAGAAACTTGAAGCTACTCGGTGAGAGAAACTTGAAGCTACTCGGAGAGAGAGACTTGAAGCTACTCGGAGAGAGAGACTTGAAGCTACTGGGAGAGAGAAACTTGAAGCTACTCGGAGAGAGAGACTTGAAGCTACTCGGAGAGAGAGACTTGAAGCTACTCGGAGAGAGAGACGTGAAGCTACTCGGAGAGAGAAACTTGAAGCTACTCGGAGAGAGAGACTTGAAGCAACTCGGAGAGAGAGAAACTTAAAGCTACTCGGTGAGAGAAACTTGAAGCTACTCGGAGAGAGAAACTTGAAGCAACTCGGAGAGAGAAACTTGAAGCTACTCGGTGAGAGAAACTTGAAGCTACTCGGAGAGAGAAACTTGAAGCTACTCGTAGAGAGAAACTTGAAGCAACTCGGAGAGGGAAACTTGAAGCTACTCGGAGAGAGAGACTTGAAGCTACTTGGAGAGAGAGACTTGAAGCTACTCGGAGAGAGAGACTTGAAGCTACTCGGAGAGAAAGACTTGAAGCAAGTCGGAGAGAGAAACTTGAAGCTACTCGGAGAGAGAAACTTCAAGCTACTCGGAGAGAGAGACTTGAAGCTATTCGGTGAGAGAAACTTGAAGCTACTCGGAGAGATAAACTTGAAGCTACTCTGAGAGAGAAACTTGAAGCTACTCGGAGAGAGAGACTTGAAGCTACTCGGAGAGAGAAACTTGAAGCTACTCTGAGAGAGAGACTTGAAGCAACTCAGTGAGAGAAACTTAAAGCTACTCGAAGAGAGAAACTTGAAGCTACTCGGTTAGAGAAACTTGAAGCTACTCGGTGAGAGAAACTTGAAGCTACTCGGAGAGAGAGACTTGAAGCTACTCGGAGAGAGAAACTTGAAGCTACTCGGTGAGAGAAACTTGAAGCTACTCGGTGAGAGAAACTTGAAGCTACTCGGAGAGAGAGACTTGAAGCTACTCGGAGAGAGAGACTTGAAGCTACTGGGAGAGAGAAACTTGAAGCTACTCGGAGAGACAGACTTGAAGCTACTCGGAGAGAGAGACTTGAAGCTACTCGGAGAGAGAGACGTGAAGCTACTCGGAGAGAGAAACTTGAAGCTACTCAGAGAGAGAGACTTGAAGCAACTCGGAGAGAGAGAGCCTTGAAGCTACTCGGAGAGAGAGAAACTTAAAGCTACTCGGTGAGAGAAACTTGAAGCTACTCGGAGAGAGAAACTTGAAGCAACTCGGAGAGAGAAACTTGAAGCTACTCGGTGAGAGAAACTTGAAGCTACTCGGAGAGAGAAACTTGAAGCTACTCGTAGAGAGAAACTTGAAGCAACTCGGAGAGGGAAACTTGAAGCTACTCGGAGAGAGAGACTTGAAGCTACTTGGAGAGAGAGACTTGAAGCTACTCGGAGAGAGAGACTTGAAGCTACTCGGAGAGAAAGACTTGAAGCAAGTCGGAGAGAGAAACTTGAAGCTACTCGGAGAGAGAAACTTCAAGCTACTCGGAGAGAGAGACTTGAAGCTATTCGGTGAGAGAAACTTGAAGCTACTCGGAGAGATAAACTTGAAGCTACTCGGAGAGAGAAACTTGAAGCTACTCGGAGAGAGAGACTTGAAGCTACTCGGAGAGAGAAACTTGAAGCTACTCTGAGAGAGAGACTTGAAGCAACTCGGAGAGAGAAACTTGAAGCTACTCTGAGAGAGAGACTTGAAGCTACTCTGAGAGAGAAACGAAGCTACTCGGAGAGAGAGACTTGAAGCTACTGGGAGAGAGAAACTTGAAGCTACTCGGAGAGATAAACTTAAAGCTACTCGGAGAGAGAAACTTGAAGCTACTCTGAGAGAGAGACTTGAAGCTACTCGGAGAGAGAAACTTGAAGCTACTCTGAGAGAGAAACTTGAAGCTACTCTGAGAGAGAAACTTGAAGCTACTCTGAGAGAGAAACTTGAAGCTACTCTGAGAGAGAGACTTGAAGCTGCTCGGAGAGAGAAACTTGAAGCTACTCTGAGAGAGAAACTTGAAGCTACTCGGAGAGAAAGATTTGAAGCTATTCGGTGAGAGAAACTTGAAACTACTCGGAGAGATAAACTTGAAGCTACTCGGAGAGAGAAACTTGAAGCTACTCTGATAGAGAGACGAAGCTACTCGGAGAGAGAGACTTGAAGCTACTCGTTGAGAGAAATTTAAAGCTACTCGGAGAAAGAAACTTGAAGCTACTCGGAGAGAGAGACTTGAAGCTACTCTGAGAGAGAGACTTGAAGCCACTCGGAGAGAGAAACTTGAAGCTACTCGGAGAGAGAAACTTGAAGCTACTCTGAAAGAGAAACGAAGCTACTCGGAGAGAGAGACTTGAAGCTACTCGGTGAGAGAAACTTGAAGCTACTCGGAGAGAGAAACTTGAAGCTACTCAGAGAGAGAAACTTGAAGCTACTCGGAGAGAGAAATTTAAAGCTACTCGGTGAGACAAACGTGAAGCTAATTGGAGAGAGAGACTTGAATCTACTCGGAGATAGAGACTTGAAGCTACTCGGTGAGACAAACGTGAAGCTAATTGGAGAGAGAGACTTGAATCTACTCGGAGAGAGAGACGAAGCTACTCGGAGAGAGAGACTTGAAGCTACTCGGAGAGAGAAACTGGAAGCTACTCGGAGAGAGAAACTTAAAGCTACTCGGAGACAGAAACTTGAAGCTACTCTGAGAAAGAGACGAAGCTACTCGGTGAGAGAAACTTAAAGCTACTCGGAGAGAGAAACTTGAAGCTACTTAGAGAGAGAAACTTGAAGCTACTCGGAGAGAGAGACTTGAAGCTACTCGGAGAGAGAGACTTGAAGCTACTCGGAGAGAGAAACTTAAATGTACTCGGAGAGAGAATCTTGAAGCTACTGGGAGAGAGAAACTAGAAGCTAATGGGAGAGAGAAACTTGAAGCTACTAGGAGAGAGATACTTGAAGCTACTGGGAGAGAGAAGCTTGAAGCTACTGGGAGAGAGAAACTTCAAGCTACTCTGAGAGAGAGACAAAGCTACTCGGAGAGAGAGACTTGAAGCTACTCGGAGAGAGAGACGAAGCTACTCGGAGAGAGAGACTTAAAGCTACTCGGAGAGAGAAACGTGAAGCTACTCGGAGAGAGAAACTTGAAGCTACTCGGAGAGAGAGACTTGAAGCAACTCGGAGAGAGAGAGCCTTGAAGCTACTCGGAGAGAGAGAAACTTAAAGCTACTCGGTGAGAGAAACTTGAAGCTACTCGGAGAGAGAAACTTGAAGCAACTCGGAGAGAGAAACTTGAAGCTACTCGGTGAGAGAAACTTGAAGCTACTCGGAGAGAGAAACTTGAAGCTACTCGTAGAGAGAAACTTGAAGCAACTCGGAGAGAGAAACTTGAAGCTACTCGGAGAGAGAGACTTGAAGCTACTTGGAGAGAGAGACTTGAAGCTACTCGGAGAGAGAGACTTGAAGCTACTCGGAGAGAAAGACTTGAAGCAAGTCGGAGAGAGAAACTTGAAGCTACTCGGAGAGAGAAACTTCAAGCTACTCGGAGAGAGAGACTTGAAGCTATTCGGTGAGAGAAACTTGAAGCTACTCGGAAAGATAAACTTGAAGCTACTCGGAGAGAGAAACTTGAAGCTACTCGGAGAGAGAGACTTCAAGCTACTCGGAGAGAGAAACTTGAAGCTACTCTGAGAGAGAGACTTGAAGCAACTCGGAGAGAGAAACTTGAAGCTACTCTGAGAGAGAGACTTGAAGCTACTCTGAGAGAGAAACGAAGCTACTCGGAGAGAGAGACTTGAAGCTACTGGGAGAGAGAAACTTGAAGCTACTCGGAGAGATAAACTTAAAGCTACTCGGAGAGAGAAACTTGAAGCTACTCTGAGAGAGAGACTTGAAGCTACTCGGAGAGAGAAACTTGAAGCTACTCTGAGAGAGAAACTTAAAGCTACTCTGAGAGAGAAACTTGAAGCTACTCTGAGAGAGAAACTTGAAGCTACTCTGAGAGAGAGACTTGAAGCTGCTCGGAGAGAGAAACTTGAAGCTACTCTGAGAGAGAAACTTGAAGCTACTCGGAGAGAAAGACTTGAAGCTATTCGGTGAGAGAAACTTGAAACTACTCGGAGAGATAAACTTGAAGCTACTCGGAGAGAGAAACTTGAAGCTACTCTGATAGAGAGACGAAGCTACTCGGAGAGAGAGACTTGAAGCTACTCGGTGAGAGAAACTTAAAGCTACTCGGAGAAAGAAACTTGAAGCTACTCGGAGAGAGAGACTTGAAGCTACTCTGAGAGAGAGACTTGAAGCCACTCGGAGAGAGAAACTTGAAGCTACTCGGAGAGAGAAACTTGAAGCTACTCTGAAAGAGAAACGAAGCTACTCGGAGAGAGAGACTTGAAGCTACTCGGTGAGAGAAACTTGAAGCTACTCGGAGAGAGAAACTTGAAGCTACTCAGAGAGAGAAACTTGAAGCTACTCGGAGAGAGAAATTTGAAGCTACTCGGTGAGACAAACGTGAAGCTAATTGGAGAGAGAGACTTGAATCTACTCGGAGATAGAGACTTGAAGCTACTCGGAGAGAGAAACGTGAAGCTACTCGGAGAGAGAGACGAAGCTACTCGGAGAGAGAGACTTGAAGCTACTCGGAGAGAGAAACTGGAAGCTACTCGGAGAGAGAAACTTAAAGCTACTCGGAGACAGAAACTTGAAGCTACTCTGAGAGAGAGACGAAGCTACTCGGTGAGAGAAACTTAAAGCTACTCGGAGAGAGAAACTTGAAGCTACTTAGAGAGAGAAACTTGAAGCTACTCGGAGAGAGAGACTTGAAGCTACTCGGAGAGAGAGACTTGAAGCTACTCGGAGAGAGAAACTTGAAGGTACTCGGAGAGAGAATCTTGAAGCTACTGGGAGAGAGAAACTAGAAGCTAATGGGAGAGAGAAACTTGAAGCTACTAGGAGAGAGATACTTGAAGCTACTGGGAGAGAGAAGCTTGAAGCTACTGGGAGAGAGAAACTTCAAGCTACTCTGAGAGAGAGACAAAGCTACTCGGAGAGAGAGACTTGAAGCTACTCGGAGAGAGAGACGAAGCTACTCGGAGAGAGAGACTTAAAGCTACTCGGAGAGAGAAACGTGAAGCTACTCGGAGAGAGAAACTTGAAGCTACTCGGAGATAGAAACTTGAAGCTACTCGGAGAGAGAAACTTGAAGCTACTCTGAGAGAGAGACTTGAAGCTACTCGGTGAGAGAAAGTTGAAGCTACTCGGAGAGAGAAACTTGAAGCTACTCAGAGAGAGAAACTTGAAGCTACTCGGAGAGAGAGACTTGAAGCTTCTGGGAGAGAGAAACTTGAAACTACTCGGAGAGAGAGACTTGAACCTACTCGGAGAGAGAGACTTGAAGCTACTCGGAGAGAGAAACTTGAAGCTACTCAGAGACAGAAACTTAAAGCTACTCTGAGAGAGAAACTTGAAGCTACTGAGAGAGAGAAACTTGAAGCTATTCGGAGAGAGAGACTTGAAGCTGCTCGGAGAGAGAAACTTGAAGCTACTCGGTGAGAGAAACGTGAAGCTACTCGAAGAGAGAAACTTGAAGCTACTCGGAGAGAGAGACGAAGCTACTCGGAGAGAGAGACTTGAAGCTACTCGGAGAGAGAAACTTGAAGCTACTCGGAGAGAGAAACTTAAAGCTACTCAGAGAGAGAAACTTGAAGCTACTCGGAGAGAGAGACTTGAAGCTACTGGGAGAAAGAAACTTGAAGCTACTCGGAGAGAGAGACGAAGCTACTCGGAGAGAGAGAGACTTGAAGCTACTTGGAGAGAGAGACGAAGCTACTCGGAGAGAGAGACTTGAAGCTACTCGGAGAGAGAGACGTGAAGCTACTCGGAGAGAAAATCTTTAAGCTACTCGGAGAGAGAGACTTGAAGCAACTCGGAGAGAAAGACTTGAAGCTACTCGGAGAGAGAGACGTCAAGCTACTCGGAGAGAGAGACGTGAAGCTACTCGGAGAGAGAAACTTGAAGCTACTCGGAGAGAGAGACTTGAAGCAACTCGGAGAGAGAGAGACTTAAAGCTACTCGGAGAGAGAGAAACTTGAAGCTACTCGGTGAGAGAAACTTGAAGCTACTCGGAGAGAGAAACTATAAGCTACTCGTAGAGAGAAACTTGAAGCTACTCGGAGAGAGAAACTTGAAGCTACTCGGAGAGAGAGACTTGAAGCTATTCGGTGAGAGAAACTTGAAGCTACTCGGAGAGATAAACTTGAAGCTACTCGGAGAGAGAAACTTGAAGCTACTCGGAGAGAGAGACTTGAAGCTACTCGGAGAGAGAAACTTGAAGCTACTCTGAGAGAGAGACTTGAAGCAACTCGGAGAGAGAAACTTGAAGCTACTCTGAGAGAGAGACTTGAAGCTACTCTGAGAGAGAAACGAAGCTACTCGGAGAGAGAGACTGGAAGCTACTGGGAGAAAGAAACTTGAAGCTACTCGGAGAGATAAACTTAAATCTAATCGGAGAGAGAAACGTGAAGCTACTCTGAGAGAGAGACTTGAAGCTACTCGGAGAGAGAAACTTGAAGCTACTCTGAGAGAGAAACTTGAAGCTACTCTGAGAGAGAAACTTGAAGCTACTCTGAGAGAGAAACTTGAAGCTACTCTGAGAGAGAGACTTGAAGCTGCTCGGAGAGAGAAAATTGAAGCTACTCTGAGAGAGAAACTTGAAGCTACTCGGAGAGAAAGACTTGAAGCTATTCGGTGAGAGAAACTTGAAACTACTCGGAGAGATAAACTTGAAGCTACTCGGAGAGAGAAACTTGAATCTACTCTGAGAGAGCGACGAAGCTACTCGGAGAGAGAGACTTGAAGCTACTCGGTGAGTGAAACTTGAAGCTACTCGGAGAGAGAAACTTGAAGCTACTCGGAGAGAGAGACTTGAAGCTACTCTGAGAGAGAGACTTGAAGCCACTCGGAGAGAGACTTGAAGCTACTCGGAGAGAGAAACTTGAAGCTACTCTGAGAGAGAGACGAAGCTACTCGGAGAGAGAGACTTGAAGCTACTCGGTGAGAGAAACTTGAAGCTACTCGGAGAGAGAAACTTGAAGCTACTCAGAGAGAGAAACTTGAAGCTACTCGGAGAGAGAAATTTGAAGCTACTCGGTGAGACAAACGTGAAGCTAATTGGAGAGAGAGACTTGAATCTACTCAGAGAGAGACTTGAAGCTACTCGGAGAGAAAAACTGGAAGCTACTCGGAGAGAGAAACTTGAAGCTACTCGGAGACAGAAACTTGAAGCTACTCTGAGAGAGAGACGAAGCTACTCGGAGAGAGAGACTTGAAGCTACTCGGTGAGAGAAACTTGAAGCTACTCGGAGAGAGAAAGTTTGAAGCTACTTAGAGAGAGAAACTTGAAGCTACTCGGAGAGAGAGACTTGAAGCTACTCGGAGAGAGAGACTTGAAGCTACTCGGAGAGAGAAACTTGAAGGTACTCGGAGAGAGAATCTTGAAGCTACTGGGAGAAAGAAACTAGAAGCTAATGGGAGAGAGAAACTTGAAACTACTCGGAGAGAGAGACTTGAACCTACTCGGAGAGAGAGACTTGAAGCTATTCGGAGAGAGAAACTTGAAGCTACTCAGAGACAGAAACTTAAAGCTACTCTGAGAGAGAAACTTGAAGCTACTGAGAGAGAGAAACTTGAAGCTATTCGGAGAGAGAGACTTGAAGCTGCTCGGAGAGAGAAACTTGAAGCTACTCGGAGAGAGAAGCTTGAAGCTACTCGGAGAGAGAGACTTGAAGCTACTCGGAGAGAGAAACGTGAAGCTACTCTGAGAGAGAGACTTGAAGCAACTCGGAGAGAGAAACTTAAAGCTACTCGGAGAGAGAGACTTGAAGCTACTCGGAGAGAGAAACTTGAAGCTACTCTGAGAGAGAGACTTGAAGCAACTCGGAGAGAGAAACTTGAAGCTACTCTGAGAGAGAGACTTGAAGCTACTCTGAGAGAGAAACGAAGCTACTCGGAGAGAGAGACTTGAAGCTACTGGGAGAGAGAAACTTGAAGCTACTCGGAGAGATAAACTTAAATCTACTCGTAGAGAGAAACTTGAAGCTACTCTGAGAGAGAGACTTGAAGCTACTCGGAGAGAGAAACTTGAAGCTACTCTGAGAGAGAAACTTGAAGCTACTCTGAGAGAGAAACTTAAAACTACTCTGAGAGAGAAACTTGAAGCTACTCTGAGAGAGAGACTTGAAGCTGCTCGGAGAGAGAAACTTGAAGCTACTCTGAGAGAGAAACTTGAAGCTACTCGGAGAGAAAGACTTGAAGCTATTCGGTGAGAGAAACTTGAAACTACTCGGAGAGATAAACTTGAAGCTACTCGGAGAGAGAAACTTGAATCTACTCTGAGAGAGCGACGAAGCTACTCGGAGAGAGAGACTTGAAGCTACTCGGTGAGTGAAACTTGAAGCTACTCGGAGAGAGAAACTTCAAGCTACTCGGAGAGAGAGACTTGAAGCTACTCGGAGAGAGAGACTTGAAGCTATTCGGTGAGAGAAACTTGAAGCTACTCGGAGAGATAAACTTGAAGCTACTCGGAGAGAGAAACTTGAAGCTACTCGGAGAGAGAGACTTGAAGCTATTCGGTGAGAGAAACTTGAAGCTACTCGGAGAGATAAACTTGAAGCTACTCGGAGAGAGAAACTTGAAGCTACTCGGAGAGAGAGACTTGAAGCTACTTGGAGAGAGAAACTTGAAGCTACTCTGAGAGAGAGACTTGAAGCAACTCGGAGAGAGAAACTTGAAGCTACTCTGAGAGAGAGACTTGAAGCTACTCTGAGAGAGAAACGAAGCTACTCGGAGAGAGAGACTTGAAGCTACTGGGAGAGAGAAATTTGAAGCTACTCGGAGAGATAAACTTAAATCTACTCGGAGAGAGAAACTTGAAGCTACTCTGAGAGAGAAACTTGAAGCTACTCTGAGAGAGAGACTTGAAGCTGTTCGGAGAGAGAAACTTGAAGCTACTCTGAGAGAGAAACTTGAAGCTACTCGGAGGGAAAGACTTGAAGCTATTCGGTGAGAGAAACTTGAAACTACTCGGAGAGATAAACTTGAAGCTACTCGGAGAGAGAAACTTGAATCTACTCTGAGAGAGCGACGAAGCTACTCGGAGAGAGAGACTTGAAGCTACTCGGTGAGTGAAACTTGAAGCTACTCGGAGAGAGAAACTTGAAGCTACTCGGAGAGAGAGACTTGAAGCTACTCTGAGAGAGAGACTTGAAGCCACTCGGAGAGAGACTTGAAGCTACTCGGAGAGAGAAACTTGAAGCTACTCTGAGAGAGAGACGAAGCTACTCGGAGAGAGAGACTTGAAGCTACTCGGTGAGAGAAACTTGAAGCTACTCGGAGAGAGAAACTTGAAGCTACTCAGAGAGAGAAACTTGAAGCTACTCTGAGAGAGAAATTTGAAGCTACTCGGTGAGACAAACGTGAATCTAATTGGACAGAGAGACTTGAATCTACTCGGAGATAGAGACTTGAAGCTACTCGGAGAGAGAAACGTAAAGCTACTCGGAGAGAGAGACGAAGCTACTCGGAGAGAGAGACTTGAAGCTACTCGGAGAGAGAAACTGGAAGCTACTCGGAGAGAGAAACTTGAAGCTACTCGGAGACAGAAACTTGAAGCTACTCTGAGAGAGAGACGAAGCTACTCGGAGAGAGAGACTTGAAGCTACTCGGTGAGAGAAACTTGAAGATACTCGGAAAGAGAAAGTTTGAAGCTACTTAGAGAGAGAAACTTGAAGCTACTGGGAGAGAGAAACTAGAAGCTAATGGGAGAGAGAAACTTGAAGCTACTAGGAGAGAGATACTTGAAGCTACTGGGAGAGAGAAGCTTGAAGCTACTGGGAGAGAGAAACTTCAAGCTACTCTGAGAGAGAGACGAAGCTACTCGGAGAGAGAGACTTGAAGCTACTCGGAGAGAGAGACGAAGCTACTCGGAGAGAGAGACTTAAAGCTACTCGGAGAGAGAAACGTGAAGCTACTCGGAGAGAGAAACTTGAAGCTACTCGGAGAGAGAAACTTGAAGCTACTCGGAGAGAGAAACTTGAAGCTACTCTGAGAGAGAGACGAAGCTACTCGGTGAGAGAAACTTGAAGCTACTCGGAGAGAGAAACTTGAAGCTACTCAGAGAGAGAAACTTGAAGCTACTCGGAGAGAGAGACTTGAAGCTTCTGGGAGAGAGAAACTTGAAACTACTCGGAGAGAGAGACTTGAACCTACTCGGAGAGAGAGACTTGAAGCTACTCGGAGAGAGAAACTTGAAGCTACTCAGAGACAGAAACTTAAAGCTACTCTGAGAGAGAAACTTGAAGCTACTGAGAGAGAGAAACTTGAAGCTATTCGGAGAGAGAGACTTGAAGCTGCTCGGAGAGAGAAACTTGAATCTACTCGGAGAGAGAAGCTTGAAGCTACTCGGAGAGAGAGACTTGAAGCTACTCGGAGAGAGAAACTTGAAGCTACTCTGAGAGAGAGACTTGAAGCAACTCGGAGAGAGAAACTTGAAGCTACTCGGAGAGAGAGACTTGAAGCTACTCGGAGAGAGAAACTTGAAGCTACTCTGAGAGAGAGACTTGAAGCAACTCGGAGAGAGAAACTTGAAGCTACTCTGAGAGAGAGACTTAAAGCTACTCTGAGAGAGAAACGAAGCTACACGGAGAGAGAGACTTGAAGCTACTGGGAGAGAGAAACTTGAAGCTACTCGGAGAGATAAACTTAAATCTACTCGGAGAGAGAAACTTGAAGCTACTCTGAGAGAGAGACTTAAAGCTACTCGGAGAGAGAAACTTGAAGCTACTCTGAGAGAGAAACTTGAAGCTACTCTGAGAGAGAAACTTGAAGCTACTCTGAGAGAGAAACTTGAAGCTACTCTGAGAGAGAGACTTGAAGCTGCTCGGAGAGAGAAACTTGAAGCTACTCTGAGAGAGAAACTTGAAGCTACTCGGAGAGAAAGACTTGAAGCTATTCGGTGAGAGAAACTTGAAACTACTCGGAGAGATAAACTTGAAGCTACTCGGAGAGAGAAACTTGAATCTACTCGGAGAGAGAGACTTGAAGCTACTCGGTGAGTGAAACTTGAAGCTACTCGGAGAGAGAAACTTGAAGCTACTCGGAGAGAGAGACTTGAAGCTACTCTGAGAGAGAGACTTGAAGCCACTCGGAGAGAGAAACTTGAAGCTACTCGGAGAGAGAAACTTGAAGCTACTCTGAGAGAGAGACGAAGCTACTCGGAGAGAGAGACTTGAAGCTACTCGGTGAGAGAAACTTGAAGCTACTCGGAGAGAGAAACTTGAAGCTACTCAGAGAGAGAAACTTGAAGCTACTCGGAGAGAGAAATTTGAAGCTACTCGGTGAGACAAACGTGAAGCTAATTGGAGAGAGAGACTTGAATCTACTCGGAGATAGAGACTTGAAGCTACTCGGAGAGAGAAACGTGAAGCTACTCGGAGAGAGAGACGAAGCTACTCGGAGAGAGAGACTTGAAGCTACTCGGAGAGAGAAACTGGAAGCTACTCGGAGAGAGAAACTTGAAGCTAATCGGAGACAGAAACTTGAAGCTACTCTGAGAGAGAGACGAAGCTACTCGGAGAGAGAGACTTGAAGCTACTCGGTGAGAGAAACTTGAAGCTACTCGGAGAGAGAAAGTTTGAAGCTACTTAGAGAGAGAAACTTGAAGCTACTCGGAGAGAGAGACTTGAAGCTACTCGGAGAGAGAGACTTGAAGCTACTCGGAGAGAGAAACTTGAAGGTACTCGGAGAGAGAATCTTGAAGCTACTGGGAGAGAGAAACTAGAAGCTAATGGGAGAGAGAAACTTGAAGCTACTAGGAGAGAGATACTTGAAGCTACTGGGAGAGAGAAGCTTGAAGCTACTGGGAGAGAGAAACTTCAAGCTACTCTGAGAGAGAGACGAAGCTACTCGGAGAGAGAGACTTGAAGCTACTCGGAGAGAGAGACGAAGCTACTCGGAGAGAGAGACTTAAAGCTACTAGGAGAGAGAAACGTGAAGCTACTAGGAGAGAGAAACTTGAAGCTACTCGGAGAGAGAAACTTGAAGCTACTCGGAGAGAGAAACTTGAAGCTACTCTGAGAGAGAGACTTGAAGCTACTCGGTGAGAGAAACTTGAAGCTACTCGGAGAGAGAAACTTGAAGCTACTCAGAGAGAGAAACTTGAAGCTACTCGGAGAGAGAGACTTGAACCTTCTGGGAGAGAGAAACTTGAAACTACTCGGAGAGAGAGACTTGAACCTACTCGGAGAGAGAGACTTGAAGCTACTCGGAGAGAGAAACTTGAAGCTACTCAGAGACAGAAACTTAAAGCTACTCTGAGAGAGAAACTTGAAGCTACTGAGAGAGTGAAACTTGAAGCTATTCGGAGAGAGAGACTTAAAGCTGCTCGGAGAGAGAAACTTGAAGCTACTCAGAGAGAGAAGCTTGAAGCTACTCGGAGAGAGAAACTTGAAGCTACTCTGAGAGAGAGACGAAGCTACTCGAAGAGAGAGACTTGAAGCTACTCGGTGAGAGAAACGTGAAGCTACTCGAAGAGAGAAACTTGAAGCTACTCGGAGAGAGAGACGAAGCTACTCGGAGAGAGAGACTTGAAGCTACTCGGAGAGAGAAACTTAAAGCTACTCGGAGAGAGAAACTTAAAGCTACTCAGAGAGAGAAACTTGAAGCTACTCGGAGAGAGAGACTTGAAGCTACTGGGAGAAAGAAACTTGAAGCTACTCGGAGAGATAGACGAAGCTACTCGGAGAGAGAGACTCTTGAAGCTACTTGGAGAGAGAGACGAAGCTACTCGGAGAGAGAGACTTGAAGCTACTAGGAGAGAGAGACTTGAAGCTACTCGGAGAGAGAGACTTGAAGCTACTCGGAGAGAGAGACTTGAAGCTACTCGGAGACAGAGACTTGAAGCTACTCGGAGAGAGAGAGACTTGAAGCTACTCGGAGAGAGAGACTTGAAGCTACTCGGAGAGAGAGACGAAGCTACTCGGAGAGAGAGACTTGAAGCTACTCAGAGACAGAAACTTGAAGCTACTCAGAGAGAGAAACTTAAAGCTACTAGGAGAGAGAAACTTGAAGCTACTGGGAGAGAGAAACTTGAAGCTACTCGGAGAGAGAGACTTGAAGCTACTCAGAGACAGAAACTTGAAGCTACTCGGAGAGAGAAACTTGAAGCTACTGAGAGAGAGAAACTTGAAGCTATTCGGAGAGAGAGACTTGAAGCTGCTCGGAGAGAGAAACTTGAAGCTACTCGGAGAGAGAAGCTTGAAGCTACTGGGAGAGAGAAACTTGAAGCTACTCTGAGAGAGAGACGAAGCTACTCGGAGAGAGAGACTTGAAGCTACTCGGTGAGAGAAACGTGAAGCTACTCGAAGAGAGAAACTTGAAGCTACTCGGAGAGAGAGACGAAGCTACTCGGAGAGAGAGACATGAAGCTACTCGGAGAGAGAAACTTGAAGCTACTCGGAGAGAGAAGCTTAAAGCTACTGGGAAAGAGAAACTTGAAGCTACTCTGAGAGAAAGACGAAGCTACTCGGAGAGAGAGACTTGAAGCTACTCGGTGAGAGAAACGTGAAGCTACTCGAAGAGAGATACTTAAAGCTACTCAGAGAGAGAGACTTGAAGCTACTCGGAGAGAGAGACTTGAAGCTACTCGGAGAGAGAGACTTGAAGCAACTCGGAGAAAGAGACTTGAAGCTACTCGGAGAGAGAGACTTGAAGCAACTCAGAGAGAGAAACTTGAAGCTACTCGGAGAGAGAAACTTGAAGCTACTCGGAGAGAGAGAGACTTGAAGCTATTCGGTGAGAGAAACTTGAAGCTACTCGGAGAGATAAACTTGAAACTATTCGGAGAGAGAAACTTGAAGCTACTCTGAGAGAGAGACTTGAAGCAACTCGGAGAGAGAAACTTGAAGCTACTCTGAGAGAGAGACTTGAAGCTACTCTGAGAGAGAAACGAAGCTACTCGGAGAGAGAGACTTGAAGCTACTGGGAGAGAGAAACTTGAAGCTACTCGGAGAGATAAACTTAAAGCTACTCGGAGAGAGAAACTTGAAGCTACTCTTAGAGAGAGACTTGAAGCTACTCGGAGAGAGAAACTTGAAGCTACTCTGAGAGAGAAACTTGAAGCTACTCTGAGAGAGAAACTTGAAGCTACTCTGAGAGAGAGACTTGAAGCAACTCGGAGAGAGAAACTTGAAGCTACTCTGAGAGAGAAACTTGAAGCTACTCGGAGAGAAAGACTTGAAACTATTCGGTGAGAGAAACTTGAAGCTACTCGGAGAGATAAACTTGAAGCTACTCGGAGAGAGAAACTTGAAGCTACTCTGAGAGAGAGACGAAGCTACTCGGAGAGAGAGACTTAAAGCTACTCGGTGAGAGAAACTTGAAGCTACTCGGAGAGAGAAACTTGAAGCTACTCAGAGAGAGAAACTTGAAGCTACTCGGAGAGAGAGATTTGAAGCTACTCGGAGAGAGAGACTTGAAGCTACTCGGAGAGAGAAACTTGAAGGTATTCGGAGAGAGAATCTTAAAGCTACTAGGAGAAAGAAACTAGTAGCTAATGGGAGAGAGAAACTTGAAGCTATTCGGAGAGAGAAACTTGAAGCTACTCGGAGAGAGAAGCTTGAAGCTACTGGGAGAGAGAAACTTGAAGCTACTCTGAGAGAGAGACGAAGCTACTCGGAGAGAGAGACTTGAAGCTACTCGGTGAGAGAAACGTGAAGCTACTCGAAGAGAGAAACTTGAAGCTACTCGGAGAGAAACGTGAAGCTACTCGGAGAGAAAGACTTTAAGCTACTCGGAGAGAGAAACTTGAAGCTACTCGGAGAGATAAGCTTAAAGCTACTGGGAGAGAGAAACTTGAAGATACTCTGAGAGAGAGACGAAGCTACTCGGAGAGAGAGACGTGAAGCTACTCGGAGAGAGAAACTTAAAGCTACTCAGAGAGAGAAACTTGAAGCTACTCGGAGAGAGAGACTTGAAGCTACTGGGAGAAAGAAACTTGAAGCTACTCGGAGAGAGAGACGAAGCTACTCGGAGAGAGAGACTTGAAGCTACTCGGAGAGAGAGACGAAGCTACTCGGAGAGAGAGACTTGAAGCTACTAGGAGAGAGAGACTTGAAGCTACTCGGAGAGAGAGACTTGAAGCTACTCGGAGAGAGAGACTTGAAGCTACTCGGAGAGAGAGACTTGAAGCTACTCGGAGAGAGAGACTTGAAGCTACTCGGAGAGAGAGACTTGAAGCTACTCGGAGAGAGAGACGAAGCTACTCGGATAGAGAGACTTGAAGCTACTCAGAGACAGAAACTTAAAGCTACTCAGAGAGAAAAACTTAAAGCTACTAGGAGAGAGAAACTTGAAGCTACTGGGAGAGAGAAACTTGAAGCTACTCGGAGAGAGAGACTTGAAGCTACTCAGAGACAGAAACTTGAAGCTACTCGGAGAGAGAAACATGAAGCTACTGGGAGAGAGAAACTTGAAGCTACTCAGAGACAGAAACTTAAAGCTAATCTGAGAGAGAAACTTGAAGCTACTGAGAGAGAGAAACTTGAAGCTTTTCGGAGAGAGAGACTTGAAGCTGCTCGGAGAGAGAAACTTGAAGCTACTCGGAGAGAGAAGCTTGAAGCTACTGGGAGAGAGAGACGAAGCTACTCGGAGAGAGAGACATGAAGCTACTCGGAGAGAGAAACTTGAAGCTACTCGGAGAGAGAAGCTTAAAGCTACTGGGAAAGAGAAACTTGAAGCTACTCTGAGAGAAAGACGAAGCAACTCGGAGAGAGAGACTTGAAGCAACTCGGAGAGAGAGACTTGAAGCTACTCGGAGAGAGAGACTTGAAGCAACTCAGAGAGAGAAACTTGAAGCTACTCGGAGAGAGAAACTTGAAGCTACTCGGAGAGAGAGAGACTTGAAGCTATTCGGTGAGAGAAACTTGAAGCTACTCGGAGAGATAAACTTGAAACTACTCGGAGAGAGAAACTTGAAGCTACTCGGAGAGAGAGACTTGAAGCTACTCGGAGAGAGAAACTTGAAGCTACTCTGAGAGAGAGACTTTAAGCAACTCGGAGAGAGAAACTTGAAGCTACTCTTAGAGAGAGACTTGAAGCTACTCGGAGAGAGAAACTTGAAGTTACTGGGAGAGAGAAACTTAAAGCTACTAGGAGAGATAAACTTAAAGCTACTCGGAGAGAGAAACTTGAAGCTACTCTTAGAGAGAGACTTGAAGCTACTCGGAGAGAGAAACTTGAAGCTACTCTGAGAGAGAAACTTGAAGCTACTCTGAGAGAGAAACTTGAAGCTACTCTGAGAGAGAAACTTGAAGCTACTCTGAGAGAGAGACTTGAAGCAACTCGGAGAGAGAAACTTGAAGCTACTCTGAGAGAGAAACTTGAAGCTACTCGGTGAGAGAAACTTGAAGCTACTCGGAGAGAGAAACTTGTAGCTACTCAGAGAGAGAAACTTGAAGCTACTCGGAGAGAGAGACTTGAAGCTACTCGGAGAGAGAGACTTGAAGCTACTTGGAGAGAGAAACTTGAAGGTACTCGGAGAGAGAATCTTAAAGCTACTGGGAGAGAGAAACTAGTAGCTAATGGGAGAGAGAAACTTGAAGCTACTCGGAGAGAGAAACTTGAAGCTAATGGGAGAGAGAAGCTTGAAGCTACTGGGAGAGAGAAACTTCAAGCTACTCTGAGAGAGAGACGAAGCTACTCGGAGAGAGAGACTTGAAGCTACTCGGAGAGAGAGACGAAGCTACTCGGAGAGAGAGACTTAAAGCTACTCGGAGAGAGAAACGTGAAGCTACTCGGAGAGAGAAACTTGAAGCTACTCGGAGAGAGAAACTTGAAGCTACTCGGAGAGAGAAACTTGAAGCTACTCTGAGATAGAGACTTGAAGCTACTCGGTGAGAGAACCTTGAAGCTACTCGGAGAGAGAAACTTGAAGCTACTCAGAGAGAGAAGCTTGAAGCTAATCGGAGAGAGAGACTTGAAGCTTCTGGGAGAGAGAAACTTGAAGCTACTGAGAGAGAGAAACTTGAAGATACTCTGAGAGAGAGACGAAGCTACTCGGAGAGAGAGAGACTTGAAGCTACTCGGTGAAAGAAACGTGAAGCTACTCGGAGAGAGAAACAAAGCTACTCAGAGAGAGAAACTTGAAGCTACTCGGAGAGAGAGACTTGAAGCTACTGGGAGAAAGAAACTTGAAGCTACTCGGAGAGAGAGACGAAGCTACTCGGAGAGAGAGACTTGAAGCTAATCGGAGAGAGAGACGAAGCTACTCGGAGAGAGAGACTTGAAGCTACTAGGAGAGAGAGACTTGAAGCTACTCGGAGAGAGAGACTTGAAGCTACTCGGAGAGAGAGACTTGAAGCTACTCGGAGAGAGAGACTTGAAGCTACTCGGAGAGAGAGACTTGAAGCTATTCGGAGAGAGAGACGAAGCTACTCGGATAGAGAGACTTGAAGCTACTCAGATACAGAAACTTGAAGCTACTCAGAGAGAGAAACTTAAAGCTACTAGGAGAGAGAAACTTGAAGCTACTGGGAGAGAGAAACTTGAAGCTACTCGGAGAGAGAGACTTGAAGCTACTCAGAGACAGAAACTTGAAGCTACTCGGAAAGAGAAACATGAAGCTACTGGGAGAGAGAAACTTGAAGCTACTCAGAGACAGAAACTTAAAGCTAATCTGAGAGAGAAACTTGAAGCTACATAGAGAGAGAAACTTGAAGCTATTCGGAGAGAGAGACTTGAAGCTACTCCGAGAGAGAAGCTTGAAGCTACTGGGAGAGAGAAACTTGAAGCTACTCTGAGAGAGAGACGAAGCTACTCGGAGAGAGAGACTTGAAGCTACTCGATGAGAGAAACGTGAAGCTACTCGAAGAGAGAAACTTGAAGCTACTCGGAGAGAGAGACGAAGCTACTCGGAGAGAGAGACTTGAAGCTACTCGGAGAGAGAAGCTTGAAGCTACTGGGAGAGAGAAACTTGAAGCTACTCTGAGAGAGAGACGAAGCTACTCGGAGAGAGAGACTTGAAGCTACTCGGTGAGAGAAACGTGAAGCTACTCGAAGAGAGAAACTTGAAGCTACTCGGAGAGAGAGACGAAGCTACTCGGAGAGAGAGACTTGAAACTACTCGGAGAGAGAAGCTTAAAGCTACTGGGAGAGAGAAACTTAAAGAAACTCTGAGAGAGAGACGAAGCTACTCGGAGATAGAGACTTGAAGCTACTAGGAGAGAGAGACTTGAAGCTACTCAGAGAGAGAAACTTGAAGCTACTCGGAGAGAGAGATTTGAAGCTACTGGGAGAAAGAAACTTGAAGCTACTCGGAGAGAGAGACGAAGCTACTCGGAGAGAGAGACTTGAAGCTACTCGGAGAGAGAGACGAAGCTACTCGGAGAGAGAGACTTGAAGCTACTAGGAGAGAGAGACTTGAAGCTACTTGGAGAGAGAGACTTGAAGCTACTCGGAGAGAGAGACTTGAAGCTACTCGGAGAGAGAGACTTGAAGCTACTCGGAGAGAGAGACTTGAAGCTACTCGGAGATAGAGACTTGAAGCTACTCGGAGAGAGAGACGAAGCTACTCGGAGAGAGAGACTTGAAGCTACTCAGAGACAGAAACTTGAAGCTACTCAGAGTGAGAAACTTAAAGCTACTAGGAGAGAGAAACTTGAAGCTACTGGGAGAGAGAAACTTCAAGCTACTCTGAGAGAGAGACTTGAAGCTACTCAGAGACAGAAACTTAAAGCTACTCGGAGAGAGAAACAAGAAGCTACTGGGAGAGAGAAACTTGAAGCTACTCTGAGAGAGAGACGAAGCTACTCGGAGAGAGAGACTTGAAGCTACTCGGTGAGAGAAACGTGAAGCTACTCGAAGAGAGAAACTTGAAGCTACTCGGAGAGAGAGACGAAGCTACTCGGAGAGAGAGACTTGAAGCTACTCGGAGAGAGAAACTTAAAGCTACTCGGAGAGAGAAGCTTAAAGCTACTGGGAGAGAGAAACTTGAAGCTACTCTGAGAGAGAGACGAAGCTACTCGGAGAGAGAGACTTGAAGCTACTCGGTGAGAGAAACGTGAAGCTACTCGGAGAGAGAAACTTAAAGCTACTCAGAGAGAGAAACTTGAAGCTACTCGGAGAGAGAGACTTGAAGCTACTGGGAGAAAGAAACTTGAAGCTACTCGGAGAGAGAGACGAAGCTACTCGGAGAGAGAGACTTGAAGATACTCGGAGAGAGAGACGAAGCTACTCGGAGAGAGAGACTTGAAGCTACTAGGAGAGAGAGACTTGAAGCTACTCGGAGAGAGAGACTTGAAGCTTCTCGGAGAGAGAGACTTGAAGCTACTCGGAGAGAGAGACTTGAAGCTACTCGGAGAGAGAGACTTGAAGCTACTCGGAGAGAGAGACGAAGCTACTCGGAGAGAGAGACTTGAAGCTACTCAGAGACAGAAACTTGAAGCTACTCAGAGAGAGAAACTTAAAGCTACTAGGAGAGAGAAACTTGAAGCTACTGGGAGAGAGAAACTTGAAGCTAATCGGAGAGAGAGACTTGAAGCTTCTAGGAGAGAGAAACTTGAAGCTACTCAGAGAGAGAAACTTGAAGCTAATCGGAGAGAGAGACTTGAAGCTTCTGGGAGAGAGAAACTTGAAGCTACTCGGAGAGAGAAACTTGAAGCTACTGAGAGAGAAACTTGAAGCTATTCGGAGAGAGAGACTTGAAGCTACTAGGAGAGAGAAACTTGAAGCTACTGGGAGAGAGAAACTTGAAGCTAATCGGAGAGAGAGACTTAAAGCTTCTAGGAGAGAGAAACTTGAAGCTACTCAGAGAGAGAAACTTGAAGCTAATCGGAGCGAGAAACTTGAAGCTACTCAGAGAGAGAAGCTTGAAGCTACTGGGAGAGAGAGACTTGAAGCTACTCTGAGAGAGAGACGAAGCTACTCGGAGAGAGAGATTTCAAGCTACTCGGTGAGAGAAACGTGAAGCTACTCGAAGAGAGAAACTTGAAGCTACTCGGAGAGAGAGACGAAGCTACTCGGAGAGAGAGACTTAAGCTAATCGGAGAGAGAAACTTGAAGCTACTCGGAGAGAGAAGCTTAAAGCCATTGGGAGAGAGAAACTTGAAGATACTCTGAGAGAGAGACGAAGCTACTCGGAGAGAGAGACTTGAGGCTACTCGGTGAAAGAAACGTGAAGCTACTCGGAGAGAGAAACTTAAAGCTACTCAGAGAGAGAATCTTGAAGCTACTCGGAGAGAGAGACTTGAAGCTACTGGGAGAAAGAAACTTGAAGCTACTCGGAGAGAGAGACGAAGCTACTCGGAGAGAGAGACTTGAAGCTACTAGGAGAGAGAGACTTGAAGCTACTCGGAGAGAGAGACTTGAAGCTACTCGGAGAGAGAGACTTGAAGCTACTCAGAGAGAGAGACTTGAAGCTACTCGGAGAGAGAGACTTGAAGCTACTCGGAGAGAGAGACTTGAAACTACTCGGAGAGAGAGACGAAGCTACTCGGATAGAGAGACTTGAAGCTACTCAGAGACAGAAACTTGAAGCTACTCAGAGAGAGAAACTTAAAGCTACTAGGAGAGAGAAACTTGAAGCTACTGGGAGAGAGAAACTTGAAGCTACTCGGAGAGAGAGACTTGAAGCTACTCAGAGACAGAAACTTGAAGCTACTCGGAGAGAGAAACATGAAGCTACTGGGAGAGAGAAACTTGAAGCTACTCAGAGACAGAAACTTAAAGCTAATCTGAGAGAGAAACTTGAAGCTACTGAGAGAAAGAAACTTGAAGCTATTCGGAGAGAGAGACTTGAAGCTGCTCGGAGAGAGAAACTTGAAGCTACTCGGAGAGAGAAGCTTGAAGCTACTGGGAGAGAGAAACTTGAAGCTACTCTGAGAGAGATACGAAGCTACTCGGAGAGAGAGACTTGAAGCTACTCGGTGAGAGAAACGTGAAGCTACTCGAAGAGAGAAACTTGAAGCTACTCGGAGAGAGAAGCTTGAAGCTACTGGGAGAGAGAAACTTGAAGGTACTCTGAGAGAGAGACGAAGCTACTCGGAGAGAGAGACTTGAAGCTACTCGGTTAGAGAAACGTGAATCTACTCGAAGAGAGAAACTTGAAGCTACTCGGAGAGAGAGAGTTGAAGCTACTCGGAGAGAGAGACTTGAAGCTACTCGGAGAGAGAAACTTGAAGCTACTCGGAGAGAGAAACTTGAAGCTACTCGGAGAGAGAAACTTGAAGCTACTCGGAGAGAGAAACTTGAAGCTACTCGGAGAGAGAGACTTGAAGCTACTCGGAGAGAGAGACTTGAAGCTACTCGGAGAGAGAGACTTGAAGCTACTCGGAGAGAGAGACGAAGCTACTCGGAGAGAGAGACTTGAAGCTACTCAGAGACAGAAACTTGAAGCTACTCAGAGAGAGAAACTTAAAGCTACTAGGAGAGAGAAACTTGAAGCTACTGGGAGAGAGAAACTTGAAGCTAATCGGAGAGAGAGACTTGAAGCTTCTAGGAGAGAGAAACTTGAAGCTACTCAGAGAGAGAAACTTGAAGCTAATCGGAGAGAGAGACTTGAAGCTTCTGGGAGAGAGAAACTTGAAGCTACTCGGAGAGAGAAACTTGAAGCTACTGAGAGAGAAACTTGAAGCTATTCGGAGAGAGAGACTTGAAGCTACTAGGAGAGAGAAACTTGAAGCTACTGGGAGAGAGAAACTTGAAGCTAATCGGAGAGAGAGACTTAAAGCTTCTAGGAGAGAGAAACTTGAAGCTACTCAGAGAGAGAAACTTGAAGCTAATCAGAGCGAGAAACTTGAAGCTACTCGGAGAGAGAAGCTTGAAGCTACTGGGAGAGAGAAACTTGAAGCTACTCTGAGAGAGAGACGAAGCTACTCGGAGAGAGAGATTTCAAGCTACTCGGTGAGAGAAACGTGAAGCTACTCGAAGAGAGAAACTTGAAGCTACTCGGAGAGAGAGACGAAGCTACTCGGAGAGAGAGACTTAAGCTAATCGGAGAGAGAAACTTGAAGCTACTCGGAGAGAGAAGCTTAAAGCCATTGGGAGAGAGAAACTTGAAGATACTCTGAGAGAGAGACGAAGCTACTCGGAGAGAGAGACTTGAGGCTACTCGGTGAAAGAAACGTGAAGCTACTCGGAGAGAGAAACTTAAAGCTACTCAGAGAGAGAATCTTGAAGCTACTCGGAGAGAGAGACTTGAAGCTACTGGGAGAAAGAAACTTGAAGCTACTCGGAGAGAGAGACGAAGCTACTCGGAGAGAGAGACTTGAAGCTACTAGGAGAGAGAGACTTGAAGCTACTCGGAGAGAGAGACTTGAAGCTACTCGGAGAGAGAGACTTGAAGCTACTCGGAGAGAGAGACTTGAAGCTACTCGGAGAGAGAGACTTGAAGCTACTCGGAGAGAGAGACTTGAAACTACTCGGAGAGAGAGACGAAGCTACTCGGATAGAGAGACTTGAAGCTACTCAGAGACAGAAACTTGAAGCTACTCAGAGAGAGAAACTTAAAGCTACTAGGAGAGAGAAACTTGAAGCTACTGGGAGAGAGAAACTTGAAGCTACTCGGAGAGAGAGACTTGAAGCTACTCAGAGACAGAAACTTGAAGCTACTCGGAGAGAGAAACATGAAGCTACTGGGAGAGAGAAACTTGAAGCTACTCAGAGACAGAAACTTAAAGCTAATCTGAGAGAGAAACTTGAAGCTACTGAGAGAAAGAAACTTGAAGCTATTCGGAGAGAGAGACTTGAAGCTGCTCGGAGAGAGAAACTTGAAGCTACTCGGAGAGAGAAGCTTGAAGCTACTGGGAGAGAGAAACTTGAAGCTACTCTGAGAGAGATACGAAGCTACTCGGAGAGAGAGACTTGAAGCTACTCGGTGAGAGAAACGTGAAGCTACTCGAAGAGAGAAACTTGAAGCTACTCGGAGAGAGAAGCTTGAAGCTACTGGGAGAGAGAAACTTGAAGGTACTCTGAGAGAGAGACGAAGCTACTCGGAGAGAGAGACTTGAAGCTACTCGGTTAGAGAAACGTGAAGCTACTCGAAGAGAGAAACTTGAAGCTACTCGGAGAGAGAGAGTTGAAGCTACTCGGAGAGAGAGACTTGAAGCTACTCGGAGAGAGAAACTTGAAGCTACTCGGAGAGAGAAACTTGAAGCTACTCGGAGAGAGAAACTTGAAGCTACTCGGAGAGAGAAACTTGAAGCTACTCGGAGAGAAAGACTTGAAGCTACTCGGAGAGAGACACTTGAAGCTACTCGGTGAGAGAAACTTGAAGCTACTCGGAGAGAGAAACTTGAAACTACTGGGAGAGAGAGACTTGAAGCTACTGGGAGAAAGAAACTTGAAGCTACTCGGTGAGAGAAACTTGAAGCTACTGAGAGAGAGACTTGAAGCTACTCGGAGAGAGAGACGAAGCTACTCGGAAAGAGAGACTTGAAGCTACTCGGAGAGAGAGACGAAGCTACTCGGAAAGAGAAACTTGAAGCTACTCGGAGAGAGAGACGAAGCTACTCGGAGAGAGAGATTTGAAGCTACTCGGAGAGAGAAACTTGAAGCTACTCAGAGACAGAAACTTAAAGCTACTCTGAGAGAGAATCTTGAAGCTACTGGGAGAGAGAAACTTGAAGCTATTCGGAGAGAGAGACTTGAAGCTGCTCGGAGAGAGAAACTTGAAGCTACTCGAAGAGAGAAGCTTAAAGCTACTGGGAGAGAGAAACTTGACGCTACTCTGAGAGAGAGACGAAGCTACTCGCAGAGAGAGACTTGAAGCTACTCGGAGAGAGAGACTTGAAGCTGCTCGGAGAGAGAAACTTGAAGCTACTCGGAGAGAGAAGCTTGAAGCTACTGGGAGAGAGAAACTTGAAGCTATTCTGAGAGAGAGACGAAGCTACTCGGAGAGAGAGACTTGAAGCTACTCGGTGAGAGAAACTTGAAGCTACTCGGAGAGAGAAACTTGAAGCTAATCGGAGAGAGAGACGAAGCTACTCGGAGAGAGAGACTTGAAGCTACTCGGAGAGAGAAACTTGAAGCTACTCGGAGAGAGAGACTTGAAGCTACTGGGAGAAAGAAACTTGAAGCTATTCGGAGAGAGAGACTTGAAGCTGCTCGAAGAGAGAAACTTGAAGCTACTCGGAGAGAGACTTGAAGCTACTGGGAGAAAGAAACTTGAAGCTACTCGGAGAGAGAGACTTGAAGCTTCTGGGAGAGAGAAACTTGAAGCTACTCGGAGAGAGAGACTTGAAGCTACTCGGAGAGAGAGACTTGAAGCTACTCGGAGAGAGAAACTTGAAGCTACTGGGAGAGAGAAACTTGAAGCTACTCTGAGAGAGAGACGAAGCTACTCGGAGAGAGGGACGAAGCTACTCGGAGAGAGAGACTTGAAGCTACTCGGAGAGAGAAACTTGAAGCTATTCAGAGACAGAAACTTAAAGCTACTCTGAGAGAGAAACTTAAAGCTACTGGGAGAGAGAAACTTGAAGCTACTGGGAGAGAGAAACTTGAAGCTACTCGGAGAGAGAGACTTGAAGCTACTCGGAGAGAGAGACTTGAAGCTACTCGGAGAGAGAAACTTGAAGCTTCTCAAAGACAGAAACTCAAAGCTACTCTGAGAGAGAAACTTGAAGCTACTGAGAGAGAGAGACTTGAAGCTACTCGGAGAGAGAGACTTGAAGCTACTCAGAGACAGAAACTTGAAGCTACTCAGAAAGAGAAACTTAAAGCTACTAGGAGAGAGAAACATGAAGCTACTGGGAGAGAGAAACTTGAAGCTACTCGGAGAGAGAGACTGGAAGCTACGCGGAGAGAGAGACTTGAAGCTACTCGGAGAGAGAAACGAAGCTACTCAGAGACAGAAACTTAAAGCTACTTTGAGAGAGAAATTTGAAGCTACTCGGAGAAAGAAACTTGAAGCTACTCGGAAAGAGAGATTTGAAGCTACTCGGAGAGAGGGACTATAAGCTACTCGGGGAGAAAGACTTGAAGCTACTAGGAGAGAGAAACTTGAAGCTACTCGGAGAGAGAAACTTGAAGCTACTCGGAGAGAGAAACTTGAAGCTACTCGGAGAGAGAAACTTGAAGCTACTCGGAGAGAAAGACTTGAAGCTACTCGGAGAGAGACACTTGAAGCTACTCGGTGAGAGAAACTTGAAGCTACTCGGAGAGAGAAACTTGAAACTACTGGGAGAGAGAGACTTGAAGCTACTGGGAGAAAGAAACTTGAAGCTACTCGGAGAGAGAGACGAAGCTACTCGGAGAGAGAGACTTGAAGCTACTCGGAGAGAGAAACTTGAAGCTATTCAGAGACAGAAACTTAAAGCTACTCTGAGAGAGAAACTTAAAGCTACTGGGAGAGAGAAACTTGAAGCTACTGGGAGAGAGAAACTTGAAGCTACTCGGAGAGAGAGACTTGAAGCTACTCGGAAAGAGAGACTTGAAGCTACTCGGAGAGAGAAACTTGAAGCTTCTCAAAGACAGAAACTTAAAGCTACTCTGAGAGAGAAACTTGAAGCTACTGAGAGAGAGAGACTTGAAGCTACTCGGAGAGAGAGACTTGAAGCTACTCAGAGACAGAAACTTGAAGCTACTCAGAGAGAGAAACTTAAAGCTACTAGGAGAGAGAAACATGAAGCTACTGGGAGAGAGAAACTTGAAGCTACTCGGAGAGAGAGACTGGAAGCTACTCGGAGAGAGAGACTTGAAGCTACTCGGAGAGAGAAACGAAGCTACTCAGAGACAGAAACTTAAAGCTACTTTGGGAGAGAAATTTGAAGCTACTCGGAGAAAGAAACTTGAAGCTACTCGGAAAGAGAGATTTGAAGCTACTCGGAGAGAGGGACTATAAGCTACTCGGGGAGAAAGACTTGAAGCTACTAGGAGAGAGAAACTTGAAGCTACTCGGAGAGAGAAACTTGAAGCTACTCGGAGAGAGAAACTTGAAGCTACTCGGAGAGAGAAACTTGAAGCTACTCGGAGAGAAAGACTTGAAGCTACTCGGAGAGAGACACTTGAAGCTACTCGGTGAGAGAAACTTGAAGCTACTCGGAGAGAGAAACTTGAAACTACTGGGAGAGAGAGACTTGAAGCTACTGGGAGAAAGAAACTTGAAGCTACTCGGTGAGAGAAACTTGAAGATACTGAGAGAGAGACTTGAAGCTACTCGGAGAGAGAGACGAAGCTACTCGGAAAGAGAGACTTGAAGCTACTCGGAGAGAGAAACTTGAAGCTACTCGGAGAGAGAAACTTGAAGCTACTCAGAGACAGAAACTTAAAGCTACTCTGAGAGAGAATCTTGAAGCTACTGGGAGAGAGAAACTTGAAGCTATTCGGAGAGAGAGACTTGAAGCTACTCGGAGAGAGAAACTTGAAGCTACTCAGAGACAGAAACTTAAAGCTACTCTGAGAGAGAGACTTGAAGCTACTCGGAGAGAGAGACTTGAAGCTACTCGGAGAGAGAAACTTGAAGCTACTCGGAGAGAGAGAGACTTGAAGCTACTCGGAGAGAGAAATTTGAAGCTACTCAGAGAGAGAGAAGCTTGAAGCTACTCGGAGAGAGAGACTTGAAGCTACTGGGAGAAAGAAACTTGAAGCTACTCGGAGAGAGTGACGAAGCTACTCGGAGAGAGAGACTTGAAGCTACTCGGAGAGAGAAACTTGAAGCTACTCAGAGACAGAAACTTAAAGCTACTCTGAGAGAGAAACTTGAAGCTACTGGGAGAGAGAAACTTGAAGCTATTCGGAGAGAGAGACTTGAAGCTGCTCGGAGAGAGAAACTTAAAGCTACTCGGAGAGAGAAGCTCGAAGCTACTGGGAGAGAGAAACTTGAAGCTACACTGAGAGAGAGACGAAGCTACTCGGAGAGAGAGACTTGAAGCTACTCGGAGAGAGAGACTTGAAGCTACTGGGAGAAAGAAACTTGAAGCTACTCGGAGAGAGAGATGAAGCTACTCGGAGAGAGAGACTTGAAGCTACTCAGAGACAGAAACGTGAAGCTACTCGGAGAGAGAAACATGAAGCTACTGGGAGAGAGAAACTTGAAGCTACAGGGAGAGAGAGACTTGAAGCTACTCGGAGAGAGAAACATGAAGCTACTGGGAGAGAGAAACGTGAAACTACTCTGAGAGAGAAACTTGAAGCTACTCGGAGAGAGAGACTTGAAGCTACTCAGAGAGAGAGACTTGAAGCTACTCGGAGAGAGAAACTTGAAGCTACTCAGAGACAGAAACTTAAAGCTACTCTAAGAGAGAAATTTTAAGCTACTCGGAGAGAGAAACTTGAAGCTACTCGGAGAGAGAGACTTGAAGCTACTCGGAGAGAGAGACTTGAAGCTACGCGGAGAGAAAGACTTGAAGCTACTCGGAGAGAGAAACTTGAAGCTACTCGGAGAGAGAAACTTGAAGCTACTCGGAGAGAGAAACTTGAAGCTACTCGGAGAGAAAGACTTGAAGCTTCTCGGAGAGAGACACTTGAAGCGACTGGGAGAGAGAAACTTGAAGATTCTCGGTGAAACAAACGTGAAGCTACTCGGAGAGAGAAACTTGAAGCTATTCGGAGAGAGAAACTTGAAGCTACTGGGAGAGAGAAACTTGAAGCTACTCGGTGAGACAAACGTGAAGCTACTCGGAGAGAGAAACTTGAAGCTACTCGGAGAGAGAAACTTGAAGCTACTCGGAGAGAGAGACTTGAAGCTACTCGGAGAGAGAAACTTGAAGCTACTCGGAGAGAGAAACTTGAAGCTGCTCGGAGAGAGAAACGTGAAGCTACTCGGAGAGAGAAACTTGAAGCCACTCGGAGAGAAAGACTTGAAGCTTCTCGGAGAGAGACACTTGAAGCGAGTGGGAGAGAGAAACGTGAAGCTACTCGGTGAGACAAACGTGAAGCTACTCGGAGAGAGAGACTTGAAGCTACTCGGAGAGAGAAACATGAAGCTACTCGGAGAGAGAAACTTGAAGCTACTCGGAGAGAGAAACTTGAAACTACTCGGAGAGAGAAACTTGAAGCTACTCGGAGAGATAAACTTAAAGCTACTCGAACAGAAACTCGAAAATAATCGTATACGTCGAAAGGAGAAAAGAGCCGTCTAGTTTACAAAAAGACATACCTGCTTCATGACCGTCTGCATAGACGAAAAAAGGCCATTTATTATTTACCTTCCAAACATGTCGTAAACGTAGAATAAGGAGCTTATTTCATGAGGCTGTTATTGTTGTTGTTGTTGGCTAGGCCTTTATGGCACATCATGTTTCTATGATCGAGTACGGACGAGGACTTGATCCTGGTTACTTCTTTTTTCCTGGATCTAGTTACATCATCCTGTAAAAACATAACTATTGACACAGTCGCTGCGCATGATGGTTTGCTAGAGGCTTTCTTTAATGGAACGATATGTGGCTGTTGCCCTATGCTTCCTTTGCAACGAAATAACATTCGCTATTATTTGTACTTGTTCAGAAAGGACAAACGGGGTACCGATAGCTGTAGTCTGTGTTTCTGAGCGTGCTGTATATAATCATTCTTCATATTCTTCTTCGATCTCCTAATGTTTGCCTCAAGCCTAGTGAGGTTCACGAAAGAGACTTTGCGTTTCGGGTCTTCGCCAGTCTCCCTCAGCCTTTCGAGCATGGTCACTTCCCAAGGGCAGACTGCTTCTCTTTAGCCACATAAGTAGGTCAGTCCTCCATGATGTGTTCTGGTGTTAGAGTAGGTCCTCCACAATAGCACGTTGTGGAGTCTATAAGACCCATCAATCTGTGGAGGTGGGCCTTCAGTCTGCAATGTCCCGTTCTGAGTCTGAAGATCTTTGTCTGCACTTCTCTACCAAGTTTGTATATGCTGTCTTTTTCTGGTTTACATTCTTTGTGCTGGTCTCTTCATTTCGTCCTCGTGGATCATTTGATGAGGATCTTTTCTTCTTCATAGATCTGCGGATGTCGAGTTTGTTGTGTGATACCACATCTGACATTTGTTCCGACTCATCTGCTTTCTCATTTCCCAAAATCTCACAGTAGGCGGAAATCCACTGTAGGACTAGGTCTGTTTGTTGAGACGGCAACACAGTGTTATATTAGATTTCATGTGAAAGTATATAGCCTAATCTACTGATCGGGGTACAGCACTTTCAATGTTACCTGTGTCCCTTCAGCAGTGCTTTGAAAATAAAATATTTTAAGAAGAGTAAAAGTAACAGGGATGCAAACTTAATTTCCTGAACTTAGGCAGCTATGAAGATGTAAATAATGTTCAGTCTTAAAGATAGCAGAGTAGACTCGTTGTAAGCTTAGATTTGTACACCATCGCATTATCCTTCACTGCTCGACACCATTTGGTATTTGTGTCTGCGCATTTTTTCCCGCTTTATTATCAGCAACTGGTTTTTTTTGTGTGCGTTCACAGACTAATCCATTTCTGTGAATACACTCTGGCAGCTCCTTGAAGTGTGATCCATGTTACTTACGGTCTCCTACGCCCAAACCCCAATGTCTGGAGTCTGGAGCCCAAACAAATGAAATCATCTTATCCCTTCACGGATGGTCGCTCTTCATACGTTTCAATTAATGAGTACAGGCTGAATTATTCCTCCTTCTTCACAAGAAGATATCCCCATGAACAATACCCCATCTTCTTCGCCTTGGTCTGGTAACAATAATTCGATTGACTAGCTGGAGACGTTGAAATGCTGCTAAGGATCAGTAAGAGACTCCCGTTTATTTTCGCATTAAAATTTATTTCTGAGCGGTCTTTGCGTTAGAAGGTACGTCACATGGTGAGTTGGTGTAAGACCGTCTTGCCCTTGTCTCTTCTATCGTTCCATTCGAAGCATTGGACCATCAGTTCAGTAGCCGCCATTGACGGGAAGCCTGAATAAAGTTCTTACAAGTAGTGATGCATTTCGTAGCAATGTGTACATTTGTTTTATGTGTTCAAATTGTTTTCTACAGGCACACAACTTTTTAACCGCATTTACATACATTTTCTGAAGGTAGGCTACAGTTGTACGATTCTTTTCTACCCGATAATAATTCGAGTCGAATTAGAGTATTACAAATGTAAATGTAGTTCAGTATCAAATACTGTTGTCGGGTGTACAATGTCCGTTTTTGTTCTAGGCAATACCTATATCTGGACTGTGTTGACTAGCTCTCTTTCTTGTCGTCTTACCTTCTACAACTATTAATCAGGTTCAAATTACAGCTGGGTAAACCTTAGCTATAAAACAGAGGCAGAGAAAAGAAGAAAATATGCGACAATAAGGCGCTATCTTGGGCTTCATTGTTATTCTATTACTAGTGGTGAATACTGGTATAGGCCAGACTCTGCCTCAAACATGACGTCAGTTATCACAAATCTATGCTGGTAACGAATACACTCTGCGTAAGACATGACGTCAGTTATCACAAATCTATGCTGGTAACGGACACACTCTTCCTCAGACATGACATCAGCTATCACTAATCTAATATATGCTGGTAAAGGACACACTCTTCCTCAGACATGACATCAGCTATCACTAATCTAATATATGTTGGTAAAGGACACTCTCTTCCTCAGACATGACATCAGCTGTCACTAATCTAATATATGCTGGTAAAGGACACACTCTTCCTCAGTCATGACATCAGCTATCACAAATCTAATCTATGTTGGTAAAGGACACACTCTTCCTCAGTCATGACATCAGCTATCACAAATCTAATCTATGTTGGTAAAGGACACACTCTTTCTCATACATGACGTCAGCTATCACAAATCTATGCTAGTAAAGGACATACTCCAATCTCGCTTCATACCAACATTTCCCAATCTGACCTTACAAACGTATCCCAATCTGGTCTTACTAGCATACTCAAATCTGGCCTTGCCAGCAAACCCCAATCTGGCCTAAGCACAAAACTCCAACTTCTTTTCATCAACATACTCAAAAAAAAAACTCACCAACAAACTCCAGTCTGGCCTCACCAACAAACTCCAGTCTGGCCTCAGCAACAAACGCCCCACTAGCCTCAACAGCAAACTCCAGTCTAGTCTCACCAACAAACTAAAATCTGGCCTCGTCGATAAACGTCAATCTAGTCTCACCAATAAACTCAAATCTGGCCTCACCAACAAACTCCAATCAAGTCTCACCAACACATTCCAATCTGGTCTCACCAACAAACTCCAATCTGGCCTCACAAACAAACTCCAATATGGCATCAATAACAAACTCCTATTTGGCCTCACAAGCAAACTCCAGTCTAGCCTCGCCAACAAACTCCAATCTGGCCTCACCAACAAACTCCAGTCTAGCCTCACCAGCAAACTTCAACTTGCTCTCACTAACATACCCGAACAAAGTCTCACCAATAAACTCCAGTCAAGCCTCACCAAGAAACTCAAGCCTGGCGTCACCAACAAACTCCGGTCAATCCTCCCCAACAAACTCAAACCCTGGCCTCATACAACAAACTCCAATCTGGCCTCACCAACAAACTCCAGTCACTGCAGTCTAGCCTCATCAACAAACTCAAATCAGGCCTCACCAACAAACTCCAATCTGGCCTCACCAACAAACTTCAATGTAATCTCACCAACAAACTCCAATCTGACCTCACCAACGAACTCAAATCTGACGTCACAAACAAACTCCGATCTGTTTTCACCAACAAACTCAATTCTGGTAACACCAATAAACTACAACCTGGTCTCACCAATACACCAATCTGACGCTACTAACATACTCTCTTCTGTCCCACGAACAAGTTCAAATCAGGCCCAATATTTGCTGAAGTCAGACATTGCCCCTTTGTACGAAAAGAAACTTTTTTGTCAACAGAAGACACATCAATCATTTTCAGGAACATTATCCAGCACTGTTCTGCCAGAGCAATGGATCCCTACTAATTCTCAAGGAGATAACCGCAATCTTTCCTGAGATCACATGACCATTATTGAGGCAAGTACTCAGTTACCTCACAAAGTTATTTGATAGTGTTTGTCTATATAATAAAAAAGTTTCATTTTCCAGAAAGGAATTATCAAACTAATACGTCATGTTGGAGAGATCTAGAGATTTGTCGGAGTGGGATTAGCTGCAACTTTTTCGTGCTTGTTTTCTTTGTTAGATCTTCTAATGGATCGAGGGCTTGCTTTTCAGACAATGGTGACTGATTAAGTTCACAGTCGTTATATGCTCCAGTACGAGCAACTGAAAATGTGTACCCTAATTAATGTTAATGAATGCAAAGAATAGAAGATGGGAACTTGTCGCCCCATCTCAGAAAAAACCCCGAGACCTAGCACAATCAAGCTTCTATTATTTTATCCACGAGAGCAATGTATCTTATGGGATTGTCTTAACAGCATCTAGCAAACACGTGCAAATACCATTCCAATGCATTGGGTGGAAGGGCGAGAGCACCATTGCCGATATTTCAAAACAACATTTTAAAACATGTCTTTGACAACCACGATTGTTACTTCCAGATGCAGCCTCTCAAAATGAGGTTTCCTACGCAACAACAGACCTAATTCGAGCAACCCCCCCCCCCCTTTTCCCATCCCAAATTCACAAATCCACACGACCTCCTATTCAGGATATCTTAAAATATTTTGCTTTGAAAATAACCCCTCTTATGTCTCCTTGAAGTAGACTCAAATTATGCCAGAAAATCCGATCAGGATTATTAAAATTCATAGCGTATGGTGTCCATCTTCAGGAGGTTATCGCCCCTCAGATGTGAGATAACTGTAAGTCGCGTGCGCCCTCTGACTGGCTGAGGTCAGGGGTCAACGGGCAGATGGCGACAGGTGTAGTCCCGGTACGGTGTCCAAATCGTGGCCTACTCGGCACGCGCCAGGTAAATACTTAAGACATTAAGCCCGGCTTTGTTGCTACTGCAAATGCTATCGGGTGGGGCTCGAATTTTGTCCCCTCGCCAAAAGTTTTCTTGTGTAATTTATCTAGTCGGGAATTCTTCAGCGTGACAGGTATGATATGTAACTACCTTTCAATCCGGGACTTTTGTGGAGTAATAAAGGAAACGATGAAAAAAATAATGTGTAAGTGAAAGCAACAGAGCATTGCGAGGCACAGGAAAATCAAAATTAAAACCATGAAGCAGAGCTGGTTTAGCAAAGTAAGGATAACCACAGACCGAGCGAAGTGGAGGAAATCTATTGCTCTCTTGTAAGACGTCATCCAGAGCAATGGACCGCGACTGTTTCGCCAGTCATCGGACAAGAACCCAAGAAGAAGAAAAAGAAGAAGCAGTATGTAATATGAATTTACCGTAGACATTTGACTGCAGTCAGGGCACACGTATACATTCGATTGCTACCGGGGCAAACGCCTATATTAGATTTCTGTCAGAGCACACGTACACATTAGCTTTCTGTCAGAGCACACGTACACATTAGCTTTCTGTCAGAGCACACGTACACATTAGATTACTGTCAGAGCACACGACCATATTAGATTGGTGTCGAAGCCCACGTACACATTAGTTTGGTGTGGAAGCCCACGTACACATTAGATTACTGTCAGAGTACAGTACACATTAGATTGCTGTCGGAGCACACGAACACATTAGATTGCTGTCGGAGAACACGTACACATTAGATTGCTGTCGGAGCACACGTACACATTAGTTTGGTGTGGAAGCCCACGTACACATTAGATTACTGTCAGAGTACAGTACACATTAGATTGCTGTCGGAGCACAGGTACACATTAGATTGCTGTCAGAGCACACGTACACATTAGATTGCTGTCAGAGCACACGTACACATTAGATTGCTGTCAGAGCACACGTACACATTAGATTGCTGTCAGAGCACACGTACACATTAGATTGCTGTCAGAGCACACGTACACATTAGATTGCTGTCAGAGCACACGTACACATTAGATTGCTGTCAGAGCACACGTACACATTAGATTGCTGTCAGAGCACACGTACACATTAGTTTGGTGTCGGAATTTCCTGTGTAGCATGCCAAAATAAGTTAAATTCTCAACTTTTTGTTTCACTTGACCATTGAGCTGACCATCCATCCCTGTGAGTGTGAGATTCATGTTTTTAGTTTTAAAGACATTCATCTCAAGCTATATCTGTTTAGCCATGTGGCAGAGTTGGCCTATCTTTTCCTGCGCTTCTTCTATATTAAAATTCAGGAGTGTCAGATAATCTGCAAAATGCTGGTCCTCTAGGCGTTTATCATCTATCCACAATGCCGAAGTGGATGTTGAAGGGAAGAAGTTCGCCAAAATGCTGGTCATCTAGGCGTTTACCATCTATCCACAATGCCGAAGGGGCTGTTGCGTGTTGAAGTTCGCCACTTTGAAAAGCATAGGGACACAAGGCAGCCTTATTTCCCATCTATTTCAATATCAAACCCTTCAGCCATTTCTACAGTGGGCTGCACATGTCACTGTGACTTAGCATATAGTGCTTTTATAATCCTTACAAACTTGATTAGGAAGCCATAGTTAATTAAAATTTGCAAAAGTGATAGTTGGTGTAGACTATGAAATGCCATCTGAAAATCGATGGTGATTGGTGAGTGTATCTCTACGCACACTTCTAGAGTCACTCCCGCAGCCGTCAGTTGTCTACTGTCTCTCTGCGTCTTCCTACCGTCAGGCTGCAAAGTACTTCCCTGACACTGCTAGTCACATCACTACCCGCCAATTGTTGCAGTTTGACAGGTCTCCTATCTACAATAGGCGAAGCACGACTTCTACACAATCACTTGATCGTATATGTGCAATCATGCGGACATGATCATTGAAGGTAAAGCTCTAGATTCGTCTAACATTGTTGCTGAGAGCTTCTTGTTGCTGGTTAATGACCACAATGAGTAAGTTTATTCTTTGGTGCGCTCTGAGAAGGGCGTTAAGTGGTGGATTGAAGTAGCTTTCCTCATATTCTGAGCGTGCTATTGAATGTGGGCTGCGGTCCCCCTGGAGGTTGTGATATGTTTGGTTTCATCTGCGTGACGCTCACCCCTATGGGGATCACGTCAATCCACATCTCGTCATGATGCCTTGAAAACAGCCTGTTTCCAGGAAACGCAACATGGAAGAGAGATTGTGGTCTTGGGCAATATAGTGTGTCTGACCCTGTCGCGACGTCCTGGTTGGTATGTTGTGCCTGACCCTGCCGCGACGTCCTGGTCAAGATGTTGTGCCTGACCCTGTCGCGACGTCCTAGTCAGTATATTGTATCTGACCCTGGCACGACGTCCTGGTCAGTATGTTGTACCTGACTAGACTAACGTCTCAGTTCCCCACCGGAAGCTTGTGGAACCCAGAGCACAAACGTACAGATGTACTCATTAGTTTCTAGAATATTGTGGACCATTTCTGTTTGAGTGTATCTAATCATCGTAAGCATCGTTTACCTGCGGCATTGGGTTCATATTTTTTCCAGTACTCGTATTGCTTTCTGAAACATACTGTGACTATCTTCTTCTTCTTCTTCTCCTTCTTATTATTCTATTTCTTCTTCTTTTTTCTCTTTCTTCTTCTTCTTCTTCTTCGTCTCCTTCTTCTTCTTTCGTCTTCTTCTTCTTCTCCTGCTTCGTTCTTCTTCTTATTTTTATTCTTCTTCTCCTTCTTCTTCTTCATCTACTATTTCTTCTTTATTCTTTCTCTCATTATCTTCTTCTTCCTCTTCTTCTTCTTCTTCTTCTTTGTCTTCTTATGTTTCTTCTTCTTCTTCTTTTTGTCCTGAAAAGGATGTCATTACGTTGTCATAGTGTACAGTAATTCTGGCTTTAAAAAAAATAACGAGTTAGCCTTCCTATTGCGGTCCTATTCCTCTTACTCCGACGTCCCACCCCCTCCCCACCCTCTTTTACTTTTCAATTCTTGTTCTCCTATTTTGAATTACCGGTAACTGCATCCGGTTTACAATAGTGTTTCTATCACTTTATCTTCGACGGCAATCTCTGCTAAACGACTGCCATTTAGTAGGGATAAATTGACATGGTCGGTTACTGTATGATTTACATTTAAAATACTATTTCCAGAAAATGCTCTCCTAATTTGGTTATCGTTCGTCTGTGGTCGTCAAGTCCAAGACGCGAACAAACAAAACCGTCTGTGATCCTCTCAACAGAGTTTGATTTATAGCCAATGCTTGACCCACGCCGACTCCACCACCCTAATCGTGTCATGTGTGTCCATCGACTAGGAAAATAACAAAAGGCGATCACAACACCCAGAGTATGAATTATGCATTCCCACTGGTCGCATTAAACCCCTTTTGACTCCTAAAGAAAACATTATCACTTGTCCGGAAATGAATACCCAAGCCACATTTGTGCCACAATAACAATGTGCCCCAATATTATGGCTTCTTGCTTTTTGAAGAAGAGAACAAGATTAACGACATGACATACCGAGGCAATCTCAGCTGACGACAGAAAACAACCCTGGTGACAGATCTTCGAGGCACAATAGGGACAGGACAGGAAGTTCAGGTGATCTGACCGGAACTCCTCTCCAGAGTATGAGGATAGCGCGCGTGCCGTTGAACTCTTCAATACAGAGGAAATTTATGTTTGATGATGGCTGGAAGTACTTGTCCTTTATACTGGAGAAACTGCTTGCTATAGGGAAGTCCCTGAAAGTGAAGAATGTAGGCCAACAAAATCGTCTATCTGATGTGTCACAGGCTTCTTCAGGAGGAAGTCAGGAACTGGTGACTGATGTGTAGCAGATGTGACGTGACAACGCGACGTGACTAAACTTCACGTCTTAACACCGGAAGTACATCCATTTAAGATTGATTAATTGTTGCAATAGGACCACTGTAACCTGCCAAGCATATAGTAAAAACGAGTGCAGGGATTTATGAATTAGCGAAGGTTGGATTGCAAAGTAGGGGAAACAAAACAACGAAAATTAGAATACATAAAGAAGCAAAGAGACCCTACAACGATAATTGGCCAGATAATTGAAGAAGTGTTCAGTTATGCCTATCTGGCAAGTAACATTGATCAAGACAGAGGAACACACCAAGATGATCATGCCAGGAATAACAAACTAGTTTTGCTTCCCCCTATCTTCGCCCGATAAGGAGCTCGATATCATTCTCGTGAAGAATGAGACCAGGCTGTTTAACACGACTGTAAAATCGATCCTACCATACGGCTCTGAGAAATGGCATGCACCTAAGGATATCACATCCAGACTGCATTAACAAGAGGTAGTTAAACTGAATAAAGCATTAGACCTAAATGGAGTAATGTATACATGAGTTCTTATCGTAGAATGGATATAAACATGTCGGAAATGATACACAGAAGAGCGACAAAACTGATAGTGGGATTCCTGAATTATATTCATGAGGAAATACTCACAAAAACCGGTCTGCATTATCAAGAAAAGATAATAATTCGGGGTTTTTCAAAACAGGTTGATAAGAAAACCAACTGAAAGGATAAATTAGACTATAATAATTTTTGTTGTTGCTTTTTATCACAGCCGCCTACAAGAACACACGGGAACATTTACACATTAATTAAAGAAAGGTCTAGATTAGATACACACATATTGGCGAATGCGTCGAATGCATTACCACTAGAAATATTGGAGCAGGGTCAATTAATGCATTAAAGAATATATTGGATGATCAGATATCTTTTTAGATCAAGTTGATGTAAATTAAACAGTATGTATATAGACTCTGCAGGGTTTCTGAACCAGTTTAAGGACGCTCAGTTAAGTTACGTGTCTTCGTCGCATATTTCGTGTTAGATGGCCAGAGACAAACAGACTGGGCGGTCTCGAGGTAAGACGTCTGTCTCGGGTGCTGGAGGTCACGTGTTCAAATCACAGTGGAGAACGGGATTTTTCCACGTGGATTTTCTTGTGTTTCCCGCCCGGATCTCTGGGCAGCAGAGATCTAACGCCCGTGTGCAGTGTGGCGAACATTTGAAATCTCGTGGCAGTTGGGTATTGAAAAAAGTAGGCTTAAGGCCCGCTCCCCAGGTAAAATTCTAAATTATGTTAAAAATTTAGCCAATCTATTACGGGATCCTCGCCGGTGCTACGATTCTCCACAAACACACACGGAGAAGAACAGAGCACTTATGGGGTTACATTATGTGTAATCATGTCGATTCTTCGACTAAACTAAAACTAAACTAAACTAGAAGAACAGAGCACTTATGGGGTTAAATTATGTGTAATGATGCCGATTCTCCGACTAAACTAAAACTAAACTAAACTAGAAGAACAAAGCATTTATGGGGTTACATTATGTGTAATAATGTCGATTCTTCGACTAAACTAAAACTAAACTAAACTAGATGAACAGAGGACTGCGAGAAAGACCAAGGCAGTAGCCACTACACTATGAGACTTGCGAGAGAAAGTGGAGATGGACAGGACACACTCTCAGAAAGAAGTAGGCAAGTTTAACCAGACATACATTGGACTGGACTGGAACCCACAAGGAAAAACGCTTGAGAAAGCCAAGAAACACCTGGTCTGGAACAGTTGAGGAGGAAGTAAATTCATTCGGGGTTTCGTGGTCGGGACTCAAAATGGCGGCACAGAATAGAAACAGGTGGTGAGTATCTGTTGCGGCCCTATTGAGAAGAGCGGCCCTATGCTTCTTCTGGAACCAGACTGATCAATAATGATGATGATGGACCTGAGAAGCAGGTAGTAACAGGCCACTCACATAGCGTTTTGCAGAGACCTGACAACTATATAATGTACAAAAATCTTTCCCAGTTGTAAGATCGCTTAAAAGTACATTGATACAGACTCCCTGGGAACAGGCCTGCAGTAGTGGTTGCTCGATTCTCTATATCAAGCACAAATGAGACTAGACACGAATTATTGACTTGTCCTGCAAACTTTACAGGAAGTTAAACTCGTTCTGTGTATATGCATTGAAATGACTGTCTAGTTTGTTGATACAAAGATGGTCGCATGGGGTGTTGGCTGTAAATGGAAGTAGAGTAGACTGCCTCTGATTACAGGTCCTGGGATAGAGGGGGCGGAAAATCAAACAAGGTACATTTAAAAACGTCCCATAAGACTCAGAGCAATGTAATCGATTGTTGATGTTGAATATGTTATTAGATGAGCATAAGTCTAGCAGACAGAAACAAAGGAAACAAATTGTTGTGGAATATATTTTGAGATATGCAGAAATTTAGCCAGCAAGAAACAATAGAGACGATTGATATTAAATATGGTTTGACATGATACACAGAAACAACGATAACAATTGTTATTGAATATGTTATGAGATGATACAAAGAAACAACGGTAATAATTGTTATTAAATACATTTTAAGACGATACAAAGAAACCACTGTACCATACTGCGTATGTCGTAAAAGGTAACTAAGCAGGGTTGTCTATACAACCTCATCATGCACAACAGATTGCTGTGTACAAAGGCTACAAAGTGAAATCATTGACGCATGCTTAATGATAGGAGACTAACTGTAGTGGTTGATCCATGCAGGACTGAAAAAAAGGTCGTATGATAATGATGATGATTTTTTATTTTTGTTGCGTTCGAATAATTTCTCTAATCCTCAAGGCGGTGTGCGTTGCACTGTGGTTTCTATTTTGCGCCTGTCGGTTCAGTGCATCCGACTTCAGCATTCATTTTATGCAAAGGACTGCTTCCGCCTGCATTTTCTAAGGGTTTGCTTTCTTGGGGTAACGGTCGGTGCTGTGATGGGGATCGAGCCCAGCACCTTCGTATTGTGAGCCATGCCACTTAACAATTAGCACCCGCCGTCCCCTGGTGATGATGATGATGCTTTGTTTACTATTAAGATCCTTAATTCTTTGTCTCGCCACTAAAATGTAGACATACCTTTGGTCATTGCATGGTATGCAGAAACTATGATACATACAGAGGCATATCGCTACTAAGTCATACAGCAAGAATATAGGTGAGCATATTGGAACAATTGAACAAACCTATTTATTGAACTTCAGCTAAGCCAATGCCAATTTTTGATTTCGTAGGGAATGTGATGTGCTGAATTACATTAAGAGAATTAAAACTAATGAGTAATAGTCGTATTAGTAGATGTAGTAGCAGTTGCAGTAGTAGTAATTCTAATAGTCGTATTAATGGTAGTAGTACTAATAGTGTAGTAATAATAGTAGTAGTAGTAATTTGTAGTAGTGGTTTTAGAAGTAATCGTAAAAGGGATAGTAGTAGTTGTTGGTGTAGTAGTAAGAAAAGGAGGGCGCCATGCCACACTTATCAGTGCATACGCACCCACAATGACAAATCCTCAGGAAACAAAAAGATAAGTTTTATGAGGACTTTGAGGCGCTCATCGCTGCAGTCCACAAATCTGACGAACTGGTCATCCTCGGTGATTGTAACGCTAGGGTTGGCACAGACCATACAGCCTGGGAGGGGGCCATTGGCAGACATGGTATCGGAAAATGCAATAGTAACGGACTGCTCCTTCTGATTACATGTGCCGCAAATGAACTACTCATTACCAAACTTATGGAACGTATGATAAACACCATACTGATGTGGCATCTGGAAGAAAAACGAATACTAATTCCACAGCAAGCCGGCTTTAGACAGCACAGATCCACTGAGGACCAGGTCATCCTCATAGCCCAGGAAATAGAAGATGCTTACCAGGCACAGAAACACACAGTAGCGGTTTGGGTGGACCTGGAAAAGGCATTTGACAAAGTCTGGAAAGACGCACTTAGAGTCAAGCTAAGGAGAAGTGAAGTTTGTGGAAAAATGTACAAGTGGATCAACCACTACCTCAAACAAAGAACGGCCAGAGTCCAAGTACAAGGGCAGATGAGCAAAAAGGTGACACTCGAGCAGGGAGTACCCCAAGGGGGAGTACTGTCACCCACACTCTTCCTGGTGTATATAAACGACATTACAGAGAATATACCAAGGAGAGTCCATAGCTCAATGTTTGCAGACGATCTGGCTATGTGGACCTCTGAAAAGAATCTCACCATACCAAGAAATCGGATGCAGCAGGCCCTAACATCGCTGAAAGAGTGGGCGAACTCATGGCTGGTCAAAATAAACGAGGAGAAAACCACATGAACAATATTCTCGCTTTCAATCAAACCCCAAAATACCAAATTAAGTTTAAATGGCAACCCAAACTATCTGGGAGTCACATTTGAGCGGCGCATGACATGGAAAAGTCAGATCGAGAGAAACCGAATGAGAGCCAGAGAAAGAATGGCAATCATGAGGAAACTTGCTGGCACAAGCTTGGGAGCAGACGAAAGCATACTAAAGAAACTGTAGTTAGACCAATTCTCGAGTATGGCATTGCGGCATGGACAACAGCAGCAAAGGCGAACTTCGATAAAGTTAGCAAACTTCAAAACCAAGCCATGAGAGTTATAACGGGAGGCATGAAGCCAACGCCAATTGTAGAACTTGAAAAGATTACAAAACTGCAATCCATGACCGATAGAAGAGACTGCAGAGCCCAGCTGCAGTCAGAGAAACTCCGAAGACTGACTGACCATCCAATGCACCAGAGACTAAACAATTTGGGAAATTGGAAACTAAAGCGGAGCAACTTTGCAGAAATAGCCAAAGCAAAGATGCACGAAGATCCCATAAACGCACTAACAACACCAAAGCCCATCACTACTGTACGAAAAACTACCTGGAGGCAGGATATATTTCCAGAGGTGGTAGAAAATATACCAGGTATTGGAAACAAAGACTGCCAGACTGAAAAAGAAAGGAGAGATACTACCCTAAGCTTTATATCGAAAAACTACCCAAGCATGGACTGGACCCATGCATACACCGACGGCTCTGTAACAAACACTACACAGAACGTAGGGGCAGGAGCATTCCTGAACCTACCAAATGGCAGACAAATAACACTGTCATTCGCTACTGGTAAGTACACAAGCAATTTCAGAGCGGAGGCAGAGGCACTGAGGGCGGCATTGGAAGAAATGGTGACACACAATGAAAATAAAAGCCATACAGTCCTGCTTACAGATGCTCTGGCCGTAGTCACAGCGCTAAAAAGCCAGAAAAACACTGAGCTTAATGACTTAAGAGCACTACTCTGTCAACTATGCCAGCAGTCCGCACCAAAAAGGGTAGGGGTACAGTGGGTCCCATCACACTGCAACATCCAAGGCAACGAGGAGGCAGACAGACTGGCAAAAGAAGGTGCAAGACTACCACAAACAGATACTAGTATGACGTACGAAGAGTCAAAACGGCTTATTAAAGCGAGATACATGACCAAATGGGAAACCAAACATACTGGTTACACCAAAAACGATGCCTATTACCAGTTGAACAGAAGAGAGCAGGTCGTTGTCTTCAGACTTCGCACTGGCCACAATAGACTGAGGTACCACCTATTCAACAAATTGAAGATAGGTGGAACCGAAGAATGCCCGTGTGGTACCGGGAAAATGACCGCTGAACATCTGCTGCAGAACTGCCCGACATACGAGGATCAGAGAGAGCAGATGTGGCCATCACCAGTGGAACCACATGACAAGCTCTATGGCAGTGTCGACAGCCTCAGGATGACCGCCGCTTTTTTCGAAAAAATAATGGTTACTGTCTGACTGCGTACGATGAAGAAGAAGAAGAAGAAGAACTACTCATTACAAACACAGCTTTCCGACTTCCTGTCCGAAATAGAACCACATGGATGCACCCAAGGTCGCGCCACTGGCACCTCATTGACTACATTATTATCAGACGTAGGGATCGAGCGGATGCTATAGTAACGAAGAGCATGTGTGGTGCAGAATGTTGGACCGACCATCGACTTGTCATTGCCAAGCTAAACTTCAAGATCCAGCCGAAAATGAGCCCCCATGGAAAGAAACCACCGAGGAGGCTAAATGTCTCTCAGCTGAAATACGAACCCACTAAAGGAGGCTTCCAGAAAGAGCTTGAGGGTAGACTATCTGAGCTTCGTTTTGAAAAAAACGACATCGAAGAGAACTGGGCATCATTGAGAAACACACTCTACGATACAGCTGTTAAACACATTGGCCCACTCACGCGCAAGCAAAAGGACTGGTTTGATGAGGACGATCTGGAAATACAGGAACTTTTCGATGCAAAAAAAGGAAGAGCACAGGGAATACCCGAGGGACACACCATCTGCCTTCAATACTGCTCGCAAAGCTGTCCAGACCTGGCTTAGAGAGATGCAAGACTCCTGGCTCAGAAAAAGAGCTGACGAAATTGAGATGTTCGCAGAGCGTCATGACACCAAACGGTTTTACGAGGCACTGAAAGCTCTCTACGGCCCGCAGCCCTCTAGTAATACTCCAGTTCGCAGTGCGGATGGGGTACTGCTAACAGATAAGGTTCAGATTCTAGACAGATGGGCAGACCACTTCTGCAAAATACTAAACCACCCATCGTCATTAAATGAAGAGGCCATCCGGCGAATGCCGCAGGTGGAACTGAACCTGGCGTTGGATGAAGTCATTACTGAGGAGGAAGTCGACAGGGCAATCAGTTCACTATCTATAGGAAAAGCTCCAGGAGCTGATGCAATACCAGCAGAGGTATATAAGACAGCTGGCCAATCCCTCACCAGAAGGATCACTGAACTCTTCTGTCACATGTGAACTGAAGGAAAAATTCCGCAGGAGCTAAAGGACGCCTCAATCGTTCACCTGTACAAAAGAAAAGGCAACCGTCAGGAATGCGACAATCATCGTGGAATATCGCTACTCTCCGTAGCCAAGATCCTAGCTCGCTTACTGCTAAACAGGCTCAACAAACACCTTGAGCAAAGCCACCACCTCCCAGAAAGCCAATGTGGATTCAGAGCCGGAAGAGGAACAGTGGACATGATTTTTGTCGCAAGAGAAGTGTCGAGAACAAAATCAGGCCTTGTACACCAAATTTATTGATTTGACAAAGGCATTTGATACAGTTAACAGAGGAGGGCTGTGGATGATAATGTCTAAGTTTGGCTGCCCCAACAAGTTCATAACAATGGTGAAACAGCTACACGAAGGCATGTGTGCTCGTGTACTGGAAAGCGGTGCAATCTCTAAAACGTTTCTAGTATCAAACGGAGTAAAACAAGGATGTGTACTCGCCCGACTTTGTTCAGCATGATGTTCGCGGCCACGATGACAGACGCCTTCAGATCATTGGAGCTTGGAATATCCATAAAGTACCGCACAGATGGCAAACTACTCAATTCCAGAAGAATGAAGGCCAAAACCAAAGTGGCTGGCGACATAATAAGGGTACTTGTATTTGCTGACGACTGCGCTCTAATGAGCAGCTCAGAACTGAACATGCAGGTTGGAATGGACCAGTTCTCTGCCGCATGCAAAAATTTTGGCCTGACCATAAATGCAAAAAAAAACAGAGGTCATGTACCAACCAGCACCAGGCATGCCGTACACAAAACCAGAGACTACAGTCAGCACGCTGTCGAAATCTGTCAGCCTAGACGATGAGGTGGCAAGCAGAATAGCAAAGGTCAGCACAGCCTTTGGTAGAATGCGCTCGATGGTCTGGGCACGTCGTGGCATCAGCGTCAAGACCAAACTCAAAGTCTACTGTGCAACCATCATTCCGCCCTACTATACGCTTGCGAAAGCTGGACTGTATACTTTGGACATGCAAGGAGGTTAAACCACTTCCACACAGGTTGCCTGAGGCGAATATTCCACATCCGATGGCAAGATCGTGTCACTGACATCGAAGTTCTATCAAGGGCTAACATGCCCAGCACGACTAGGATGGGCCGGACACCTCGTCCGTATGTCAGACGAGCTGCTCCCAAAGAAGCTTCTCTACGACGAGCTGAGAGAGGGATGGCGCGAGAGAGGGTGCCCAAAGAAACGTTTTAAAGACGGTCTGAAGGACTCACTAAAAAGTTGCCAGATAAACATCGACACCTGGGAATGTCTTGCGCAAAACAGATCTGACTGGAGAAGCGCAGTCAAATCGGGTCTAGCTGCTGGTGAAGACGACCGTGTTGTGAAAGCCCAGAGCAGACGCGAGACGCGGAAATCCCGAGCAGCGGGAACACCATCCCCTTCTACAAAAATCGTGTGCCCGATATGTAGCAGATGTTTTCGTGCTCGCATTGGCCTGTTCAGCCACATGCGCACCCACACCCAACAGGGAAATCTGTGACAAGGATGATGTCGGCGGTCCTCATCGACAACGATGGACAGCTATTAGTAGTAATGGTAGTAGTAAGAGTCGTAGTAGTAGTTGTAGTAATAGTAGTAGTAATAGTCGTAGAAATAATGGTAGTAGTAGTTTAAGTAGTAGTCATAGTAGTCGTAGTAGTAGTTGTAGTAGTAGTAGTAGTAGTAGTAGTAGTAGTAGCAGTAGTTGACGTAGTACAGAAGTAATAATATTAGTAGTAGTAATAGTCGTAGTTGTAGTTGTTGTAGTATTACAGTAGCCATGGCAATAGCAGTAGTAGTGGTCGTAGTAGTTTTAGTAGTAGTAGTAGTAGTAGTAGTTTTAGTAGTAGTAGTAGTTTTAGTAGTAGTAGTAGTTTTAGTAGTAGTAGTAGTTTTAGTAGTAGTAGTAGTTTTAGCAGTAGTAGTAGTTTTAGTACTAATAGTAGTTTT